>VXBI01014251.1:1478204-1490407 GCA_013397375.1 Toxostoma redivivum
TGTGTGTGTGTGTGTGTGTGGGAGCCTGGAACACTCACCTGGCCCCCGTCTCCTCAGGAGGTCGGCCGCATGAAGATCGAGCTGTTCGCAGATGTTGTACCCAAAACGGCAGAGAACTTCAGGTAATGAGCAGCTCAGTTCCTGCAGCTCAGCCTGGACTGGAACTGCAAAGGTTTTCTGGTGCAGGAATGGTTTTTGGTGGCGAAGTGATTCGCTGTCACCTGTCCCAAACTGCTTCACCTGCTTTGTGTGTTCTCTGTTCTCAGAGATGCTCTGTGGCACCCTGGTCTCTCAGGGGACCCTGTCTGGCTGGAAGGGATCCTCCTCTGCTTCCTCTGTGAAGTCTCCTGATTGTCTCTGTGCATTTAGAGCAGGCAGTGCCTTATGCCATGGTGGAGGTCTCCTGGCCATCCAGTTCTCCTGCCATCAGCTGAGGGATGCACCGTGCAAATCCCACTTCCATCGGAGGGATGGACATACCCTGGTCTCTGTCAGACACAGTGCCTGCCCCATATTCACTGTCTGACAACCTTGGTGTTAACTCTGACCTCCTCACCACAAAGGGCACAGAAAATGTTTTGAAGTGGCACAGGGAAGGAGCTACCATGTCCTGTTACTGTTTCTCTGGGAACATCTTGACACAACAAGGAAAATCCTGTGCACCAGTTGGTGCAGCCCTCAGAGCTCACATGCATCTAACACTGCTCTCTTTTTGTTTGCCAGGCAGTTTTGTACAGGTGAATTCAGGTAAGTGGATTATAATGTCTTTTAAGTGTCCCACTGGAGAAACAGGGCTGGGTGAGGTAGAAAAAGTTTGTCTTGAACTTTTTCATGTTGTATCAGTACAAAATGGAAGAGAAATCTGTTCTGAGGGAATTGTGAGGGGCTTGGAGACTCACAGAGATTGCAGGTTTCCCTTTTTGGTATGACTTTTTTTGTGCTCAGGTGGCTCTAAAAAGCCCTGTCTGCAAAGCCCACCTGCTCATGCTGCACATTGCAGTGGGATCCCGTGATGATGGTGTGGGTCTTGAAGGAAACAGTAATTTCTTGTGCAGAGCCCATTGAGGCTTTTTTTTGCTTCCAACAGCAGCAGCTGAGAGGCTGCAGCACTTGGTTGTATTTCAAGGCAGCTGCTGATGTATAGGGCAACCCTTTGGGGACTCTGAATTGCTGGGAGAGTTTTGTGTTGGGATATCCATCAGGTTGCAATAATTTTCCTTTTCACTTCCTTACAGGAAAGATGGTGTCCCTATAGGTTATAAAGGAAGCACTTTCCACAGGTAAACCATCTGCTGTTGTTTAGACACTAAATAGCAGCCTGAGCAACACGGGGTTTTGTGACCTGCCTTGAGTTATTAGTGGTGTTGGAGACATTTGTGGATCATGGCTAATGTAATTTTGGGGGCTTTGGGGAACGTGGGGGTGCTGCCCTCCCCACTGGGAGGAATCCCCTGTTTCTGGTGTGCCATGGCAGATATGGCATCTATCACCTAATCATTATCCCTGGTGAAAAGCAGTGAGTCCTAAATGACCTCATATCAACCACTAATTAGTATTTGTTGTAGATTTTAGACTGTTAACAGACTGTTAACTTCTGTTGCACAGCAAGGCAGAACCCCTTTTCACCTTACACAGAGCTTCTTGAGGCCTTTGGCCACTAAGTGTCTTTTTACTTCTTTAGGGTAATAAAGGATTTCATGATCCAAGGAGGTGACTTCGTAAATGTATGTACTCCTGTACTCTTTTTGTCCTTTTCCTTTATGTATAACATGTTACTGTTTCCAAGGGTCTGTTCTGATTTGTGGGATCTCTTTCTTTTTTGAAGTATCCAGTAGTAAGTAACTGGAGGTGTCCTCATAACATTGCTGCCATCTTACTTCAACAGACCACTTGAAAACAAATCTGGAGCCTTGGGTGAACACACATTCTTCCCAAAATATTCTGGAAGCTTTCAAAACTTGAAATTTTTTTTTTTGGCCCTGTTTTCCCTCCTCCTTCTGTTGTCCTTCTCCAGACAAAAACCTCTGTGAATTTCAGTTCACATTGTAGATAGACCCTAAGTACAGTACCCAGTGTGTGATGTAAGATATCATTTAAATCAAAACTGGCCTTTTGTTACTAAATTGTCCCAAAATAGAAAGGACTTTGCGCCCGCAATGGTAGTTGTGCTCTGACATGGGGATTAGCAGAATATATGAGTAATGCTGAAGGGCCACAGGATCTCTTCACTGTTCTAGGACCCAGTAAAATTATTTTATTTTTGGAAATGTTTCAAAATATGAGGGAAGCGATAAAGCTTTTTTAATATAAAACTTGGAAATGAGAGAAATGAAAGCTGAGAACTGGAAAACTGAGAGAAATGACCACACAGCAGGCAGTTCAGCAACACCAGACTCTGGGGTAGTTGCTGATTGTGACACTGCTAAGATGTCCCAGTGTGCTGTATTATTTCCACTGCATCTCAACGAACTTTACAGATTGCTCCAGTATTTGGAATTTATATGTTATATTTATTACAAAGCCACTTGAGGAGCAAGCACAGTCACACTGACTTCTGAGACAGGGTGCAAGTTTCTGTCTCAGAGCCAAAAGTTTAAGTAAACTATAGAGAGAAGGAGGAAAACAAACAAGGGCTGGGCAAGTAGAGGAAAAGAGGTGGAGATGCATGTGGTATATTACTGATATCTTATTGCTCTATTAAGTTTGGCCTAATAAAGATCATGTATGTTAGGCAGAAAGGCAATGAAGGGAAACAAGTTGTAGCAAGGCAGAAGAAACGGGTCTGAAGTGACACAGAAGGGAAGCTCAACACAGAAATGGAATTAACTGTTACAATAGTAAATATAAGTGACTATTCCAGAGATACTCATTTGCATTGCTTCTACAGCTTTCCCTGGAGGGTTCCTCACTGCAGCATACTTAAGGACCCTGTTGAAGGGTCCCTGCTCAGCCCTTTTGTCATCATCTGTGCAAGGCTGGACCCAAGGCAGGGTGGCCTTTCAGCAGTCCCTCAAGTCAGTGTGTCTCATATGAGGCACCTGCCAGGCTTCTGCAGCGTTCTGAACTTGTGGGCTGTCAGAGCCCACAGCCTGTAGCTGTCACAGCCCCTGCTGCTTTCATTGTAAGTGTCCTGAGAGCTGGGTGCTTGGGCTTGTAGTTAAGCACAAGATGTCTGGACTTAGTAGAAAGTACAGCACAAACTAGAAAATTTTATTTTAGAAACCTTTTGCAGGACAGAGAGATTGCTTTCTTACTTCTGGTAAAGTCACAGAAAATAAGGTGAAATACATAAGCCCACTGTAAGCCAACTTTTGCCATGCAACCACTTCTGCTTTCTTTGTCACACCAGCCCATACTTCTGTGTCTCCTCCCTTTTCCCTTCCAAATCCTGATGGGTCTTTACCAAGCAATCTGTAGCCTCCACTTCACTCTGGGAGGCTTGGACTTAAACTTACCATCTCCATGGGCTTCTGCCAACATTGGAATGGTGAAACATGTAGTTAGAAACCAGTTGCTGTTCCTGTTCAGAAATTAAATGCTGAATGTGTTCACTGCTGGTGTAAGTAAAAGGCAATACAAAACATCCATTTTGTCCTTTCCTCTTACTTGGAGATTTTAAATTAATTTTTAAATTGAATTGTTCTGTAGCAGTTGCTACATGACAAATGCTGTGGCTGACTGGGCACCTCTCTCATGCAGGGAGATGGCACTGGAGTAGCCAGTATATATAGGGGTCCTTTTGCAGATGAAAACTTCAAGCTGAAACACTCTGCTCCTGGCCTGCTTTCTATGGTAAGTATAAAATAATGACATTATGGACTAAAGAGCTTTTGGTACTTTCTCTGTGCCCTTTTTCTAAGTGGATACAGTATTTGCTGGACAACAGAATCTCTGGCATTGGGTATAAGGTCTGCTTTGTAACTACTAGTCAGGCAGCTACTTATGGGTTAATATGTTGAGTAACACAATAGTCCTGATCCTGCAGCATCCTTTCTTTGCTGCCTGTTGGAGCTCTGGGACAGGCTTGGCTTGATTGCTTTCAGAAGAGCTTAATTCATATGGTTTTCATACAGTGGTGAGCTGGTGGTGTTTTCTTCTTTCCTGATACTGTTATCAAACACTGACCTTGGCAAGGATGAAACAGATTTGGGACTTCCAAAGCCACAGCAGTGTTACCATGGTACCTTTTAAAACAGACCTTCCTATTCAACATAATAGGAGAAACTGCAACCATTGCACATTGTCTGGTAGGAACAATACCCTGACTTTTGGAATAGAAAGCAAACAGAGCCAGTGCTTCAGTGTTCCTATCCACAACTGCTTCTTCCCCAGCTCTTTCAGCTGCTCTCCATTAAAACCACTTGCTTAGGACATTTCATCATTTGGGTTAGTTATTCATCCATGTTGAAAACATGGCTCAAAAAGAGGTGTCATGGCACAGCTAAGCAGCTAGTGTACAGTGGTGTGAGACAAGGGATTCACTCCAGCATTGCCAGCTTTGAGTTAAATTGGCATGGCTCTGAAGTCATTATATTGTGTCAAACCATGGATCCTAGGAAACATAGATCCCAGCTGAATCCTTTTGAAGATGGCTCACATTAACTAGAAAGCCAAAACCACCCTGTCCTTTGCAGTCCTTGAGCTGCAAAACTTGACCAGTTCACTCATCAGGACAGAAACTTGCTTTAGTAGCTCCTGGTTGTCAATATGGCAAATGGCCTTCAGTGTTGCAGAGATGTTTTCTTAACAGAGTGCAAATACTCTGGGTTTTGTACTTGGGTGTGAATAAAATTTCACATCTGCATCCCACGGTTTCTGTGAGCCTTGTGCCAATACAGCTGTTACTTTTCTCATCATGATCATTGAAATTTTTAAATTTTTATTCTGAGGAAACCTCCCCAAAACCAGAAATCAGCTGGGGTTTTTTCTTGCCCTGGTTTCTGGCATTCAGTTTTCATCAGGGTAATGCTGCAGCCAATAAATACTTATCACCAATAAGTTCAGCCTTTTTTCAGGAGTGTGCTCCAGAGCCTGGACTTTGGCACAGCCTTGTATTAAACACACCTTTGTAGAAAATAATAAATAGTTGATGACGTGGCTCTTGCACATTCTGGTGTGACCAGAGGTGGTGACATGCTATATCCCAGCACAGGGTGCTCTCCTGCAGATGTATCTTGTTTCCTTTGGTTTGTCTAGCAATAAGTTAAAAATATGATAGTCTTGAGCAACACCTCTTCTTTATGTGTCTGCCTTCAGTTTTGGCCAGTCTGAAATTGTGTGCTTGTTGTATTTTGCCATTCTCAACCCAAGGCAAACAGTGGTCCAAGTACCAACGGCTGCCAGTTCTTCATCACGTGCTCCAAGTGTGACTGGTTGGATGGGAAACACGTTGTGTTTGGTGAGTGCCTGCAGTAAAAGTCCTGGAGTGCCAGCTCACAGACATCCCTGCAGGGAAGCTGTTCAAATAGTGAGAATCAGAATCTTCTGAACTGCAGGGGGACCAGAGGGATCATCAGGACCAACTTCTGTGCCTGAGAACATTGTCAAAATTCTCCTGGAGCTGTGGTAGCCTTGGGGCTGTGATCATTCCTTGGGGTGC
Source organism: Toxostoma redivivum (assembly GCA_013397375.1). Lineage (NCBI taxonomy): Eukaryota > Metazoa > Chordata > Aves > Passeriformes > Mimidae > Toxostoma > Toxostoma redivivum. Next base: position 1,483,804 of record VXBI01014251.1, read on the forward strand.
CCAACCACCTCTGGGTGTGGACTGCTCCTTCCCTCCTCACTTGTGCTGAGGGATCTGGGCAGCCTGATACTGTGATGGATCACTGCTGAATCATTTTTTCACAGGTTAGTTTTAATCCAGATCAGTGTTCAGTGTACTGTATTTGTACACAAGTCCTTGTGCCAGTGCAGAAGGCACAGATGAATGGAAGGATTCTTTTCTTCTCCATTATCAGCAGAGTTTTGGACAGTAATTCTGTGAAACCATGTCTGCTAACTTGCATTTACTGCTGGTTGAACTGTAGGAGTTCCTAGCCAGTCTTAAGCTGGTGGTCTCAAACCCCAGATTTCTACACACACAACCCCTGTGATGGGAAAAGGCACTTAATCTGTGCTGAGTGGGGAGAATGTTTGGAGAGGGATCATTTCCTTTATGAGTTTAGAGATCATTAACAAACCCTGAAGTGCTCAATAGCTACACACTGCACTGGGCTTTTCAGAAAGGACAAAAATGCAGGTACCTGTGATGAATAGGGGGGAACAAAGATAAGAAATAGCCATATTGAAGTGGATAAATTTTCTCATTCTAGGTAAAATTGTCGATGGGCTGTTGGTCATGAGAAAAATCGAAGTAAGTTTGAATATGGATACTTCCCTGTGAATGTCTGCATTGGAAAGTCATGTACAGGATTCAGTAGGATTGTCCTGTTCTTTCCTGCTGTCTGTTTACAGGATACCAGGGAATACCAGTGTTGATAACTGGTTGTCATCATTATAATGTAGCAGGAAATCTGTTGAAGCATAGGCTGTCATATGAGCTGGCTTTGGAAATGCTAGGATCTTGTGACTGTGATGGTCTCTGAGCTGGGATTGCGTTCTTGGCTTTATTTGCTTTGCATTTGTTCAGGAGGCTGAATTAAAAAGTTGTTCCATCAGCAGCTCAGACAAGAGTGTAAAGCATCTCGCTTCTTTGGCATTGCCTGGGATTATTCAGTGGATGCAAAATCATCAGTTCTGCTGATCCATGATCAGCATGTTTAATAAGAAAAATTAAACTAATCTCCTGATGGGCTTCCAGGAGCTGAAGATAAATACAGTCCCAGTGATAATTGCTGCCAACATTAGGCCTGGGTGTCATGGCAGGATAATGAGCAGTTTTAACAAATAGCAGCAAGTTCTCTGAGACATCCAGCATTGACTCCATGACACATGTGGATGATGAGCATAGGGGCCTCTAATCTAGAAAGTGGGGAAAACACAGAGCTGTTGGGCTTTGAGAAAAGGTCACATGGAAGGAGTTGTACAGCATGGTATAATCTGCTGGAGGGTTGTGGTGAGACTGCTTTGGGTATCAGTGCAGTGAGACCAAAGTCAAGAAAATGAGAGATTCAGAGAACAGCTGAGTCCAGCACATCAGGAGGTTCAGAATGAGGGTGGCTTTGCCACTGTCTTTCCTTCCTGTATGAACACAAGTTGGTTTTGCTTGTGGCAACTGCTTTTAGTATCAGAGCCAGAGCAGCCTCAAGTATCTTCATGAGGAGCTCTCCAGTTTTTGCTCTGTTCCTTCACTGCAGTTCAAAGGACCAGTATCTGGTCTGTGTCCCAAACCTCTGCTTACAGAGAGAATTCACCAGCTCATGGTTGGGCCTGCTGCCAAATGTGTAATGGTGCTTTTCTGTTCCTCAGAGATGTGTCTGGAATTCCCTGTTCCTCATGTTACAGAGATACCTCTTAGCCAGTTTTCCAGTACCTGTCACTGCCTGGGTTTGCTGTGCTTTTATAAGTTTTAATGTTCTGTATTTGTTTGTCCCCAGAATGTGCCTACAGGTCCCAATAACAAACCCAAGTTGCCAGTTGTGATTTCTCAATGTGGGGAAATGTGAAGAGATGAAGGAGCAATGTGGTAAGTCTCAGTCTTCACAGGCACTGTGCCCTGAACTCTGGGCTGTTCTGCTTCTTACTTTCCTCTTGACTTATTTTCACATTCCTTTGAACCTGCAGAGAGCTGTCTCAGCTCAGTGAAACACCAGAAAGTGCTTCTCTAATAGCATTCCTTTTTTGCCAGCTGAAGTCCCAAAATTGGCTTCCCTCCAAGCTGCACAAACACCAGAGGCAGCACAGCAGGGATAAGATTTTGCAGCTGCAGTTGAGGGGAGATGGCTTTGTGGGAGCTTTTTCTTGGACTGGGTTAGGCTGCCTTGAAGCCTCGATTCTATAAAGTGGATGAAAGGGAATTGCAGCAGTAATCCATCTGGCATTACCCAGGCAGTCTAGTTGGTGGGAGGCCTCACTTTGACCTGCAGATTGGAGAACTTTCCAACAGCTACAAAAAGCAGAGTATCCATAGGTGGGACAGGCAGGGATCAAGAAAAGGAGAGGAGAAAGAGAGGACTCGAGCCTCCTTGCTCAGTACAGCTGTAGGACTGACACCACTGAAGGACCAAGGAATTATCATTTTGCACAGTCTTACCTTAACCTGAAAAAAGTACCACTGTCCTTATCTAAAGGGAGATGTTTCCATTATTTATTGTTAGTCAGGCTTCATTTTGGTTAAACAAATAGTCTCAGGCTAACATACAGTATTCTGTTTCCATTTGTCTGCTCACTTTACTATAAAAACCACAGGTATTTAATCAAATATATCTAGATTTCAGTGTGTTGAGCTGCAGCTTGTCAAAACTCTGCTGTATTAGCCTTTTGGGTGCTGATTTTTTCCAAATTTTCAGGAGGCAGCTCTGACAAAAGCACATACCCACAATTTTTGACCTTCCATTAAATGACATCTAAAGGCAACTGGAATTGCCCACAATGTTCCCTCTTTTGTAATAAAGTCTTAGAGACCTGCAGCACTTCAGACTCTTGGGAGTTCTTGCTATTTGGTGAAGTAACAACAGGGAATGTAATCATTCTTCCTTTCCCCTGGTACTTCTGGTGGCATTTACAGGCTTTTGAAAAAGCCTCCTAGCAAGGCTGTCCCTTTTCTTGCAGAGCTGTGCTGAAGGGTTGGGTTCCCTTTAGGGTTGTCCTCAGGCCCAGACTTTCTTATCATTTTAATTTGAAGTACAGGATCTCTGGCCAATGCCCAGCTTGAGCCTTGAAGCTTTTCATTCATAGGTACAAGGCTGGTGCCACCTCACTCATTTCCCAGCCAGCTCTTAGGAACAGCCTTGCTGCACCCTCATGTCTCTCATCTGACTGGGGATGAGAACAGCTTTTGCATTGCCTGATGTCAGACAGCCACATCAGCTACTTGTCAAATCCTTGAAAATCAGCTGAGAGAAACAGGCACTGTTGCTTTTAACTTCAGAAGTCGATGTGGGTTCCTGGCAGGCAGAGCCAGGAGGGCTCCTGAGTTCTCTGGATGATGAGAGCTGCTGTGTGTAGCTGCTGGCATGCAGTTAAAATTGCTGTGTGGCCCCCTGTGCTGTTACTGCACAGCCTGGCTGTTGTAGGATCTGTTAGGAATGACTATCCAGCATTTCAGACCTGTTTCTTCTTCCTTTCAGTGTTCTTTACTGGTGATTAGACCTGTGCTGGCTCCATGCAATTCCAATTCCAGCCAGCTCACCCACTGCCCCAGACTTCTCCACAGGCCAGATCCATGCTCTTGAGGTTCTCCTGAAATTATTTAATAATGGGCATCTTTTTTTTTTTTAACATTTTGAAATGTAAATAAAGAATTTTTTAAACATGTACAGTGCACATCAATTAACATTTGTGAGAATGGATTCTTCTCCAGGTGAGAAGAGCTGTAACATCTTTAGCAAGATGCATTATCCCTGGCTGGTTCAGTTTACTGAATGGTATTTAGAGAAAGAAGGGGTTAAAGGAGCTTGGCAGGGCTTTGCTGCACCAGCTCTTTCACTCAGCAGGTAACTATGACTGCCTGGTTGGCAGAAGGGTTCTTAGCATCTTGGGAATCTCCAAAACCTTTGTGTGTATAGCCTTACTGAGGCACAAGGAGTTGGTGTGGCACAGATTCCATCACTGTGAGTGCTGTGCTTTGAGGAGAGTTCTGATGTAAACAAATGTCTTTCAGCCCTCCACTGGCACATGGTGGCACCAGGCCATGTTAGTACCAGCCTGGGTACTAACAAATGTGTTGGAGCAGGCCTGTCCTGGGAAACACAGAATGGTGATGCTATAGGAATGAAATTGGGGCTGCTTGTCCTGTGTAGTGATGAGAGTGCAGCTGAGGATGCCTTTCTTCTCCCAGAACAGGGCTGGGAGCTCACCCACCTGGCAGGGAACAAGCCAGCACTCTGCACAGGGCTGGGTTCCAGCAGGAGCTTCTCATCCAGCTGTTTAAAGGTGAAGGACCTGTTTAAAGTTAGGACAGAGTCAGTTCTGTCACATGCAAGTGCTTCATTCCCTGCAGAGAGATCCCATTCTCCCTGGGCAGCAGCTGTAGTGTGCACTCTGGCTGAGCTGGGCCTTGCCCAGCACTGACATGGGAGGAAGCTCCCACAGGCTTGGCTGTGCTCTTTTCTCTCATGGCTCTTTGAAATCTTGGCAGCACGCTCTGGCTGTCAGGATTCCTATGTCCTCATTCCTAGGATTGCACAGCAGCTGAGGACACTCACTTCTCTCCAGCCTGAGGCATATCACTTTATACCTGCAGAACATCAGGTGATAAAAGAAGTACAGACAACCCAGTCCTTTCTTCCCCAGCCCCACAAGTACTTTGCAGAGGTCAACATCTCCTGTAAGAGGAGGGTTGAAGATTCTCAACTGGCTGGCTCAGGTGCCTCAGGGAGCTATGCCTGTGCTGAGGTTTGCACTTCTCACTGCTGGTACCCAAATTCACCATTTTTTCACCAGGGAAACCAGTTTATTTCTTGTCCAGGCTTAGCAGCATTTTTTCAGCCTAATGTATTTATATCGTTGCCATTATCTGGTCTCACTTTCTGCTTACAGGGGTCACAGAGCTTCCCCAGATTAATTAAGAGTGGCAAATCCATTACTACCTCTTTGTTGTTGCAATGGCTAATTACATCCCATTATATTTCCCTTCAGTGTGGAATGTGCAGGGTTCCAGGTTTGCAGCTTGTGCGCCTTATTCATTACCTGCTGGCTGAAAGTCTTCTCAAAGACCACATTTTTGGTTGAATTACCCCATGATGATGTCACCCTGTGTTGTATGCAGCAAACCCTGGAATGTCCTATGGCTATGATGGAGCTCCTCTCAGCTCCAGCATCTTCCTCCAGCTGTGGATGCTGCAGCTGGAGATGGTGTTTCTGGTGGCCTGTGCATTGCCCTGAGGGTCTGAGTTGCCTCTGGACCCCACAGCGTTACCCCCTAAAGACATTGTTGGGGCCCACAGTTTCAGTTTAGGTGCATGGCCCTGAAATCCCCACAGATTCCTCCCAGAGCTGGAGCTTTCTCCACCATTTTCTCCCTCATGGGTCACTGCCTGGTGTGTTCCCTAATTCCCATTCTATTGTAAGATTATTTTTCAGGTGACTCACTAAGCAGCATCCAATTTTGACATCATTCTAGCTTCTTTCTCCAGGTCATCATCCTGATGCAGATCTTTGTGGGATTGTGTTATTGTTTTCAAGCCGTTCCCTTCATTAACTGAGTTGAAGATCAGGTGGAAGAGTTCCCAAGAGATCTGGATGAGACCAGTGTTCCTAATGGGTTGATGTGGTGGGTTGAGCTTGGCCTCATTGGATTCCCTCACCCGGCCAGGGTGGAATTTGGGGAACTGGGATGGTGAACTGGACATTGATTTGTGTGCAATGCTGAAAGGGATGATCCTAAGGGGATACATGTTGGTTGCAGAAAAGGTGGAGTGGTGGGTCATCTCCCAGAGACCTGGGTAGTTGCTATTGTCCTTTCCCTCCTCTTGTGTGAGACAAATGACAGCCAAGGCAGGGCTAGGAATCTGTGGCCACCAACCACGTTTTTCAAGTGCCTAAGTAAAATTAACTTGTTGGACAGAGTCTTCCTCTGGACCTTCCCTCTGGGGAATCCAGCAAGAAATGTCATGTATCTCCTGGCCGCTGTAAGGTGAAGACATAAGGGTAAGGAGGCAAAGAGGAGCTGAATGGTGGTGGTTGGAGAACGGCTCCAGCAGGGTAAAGGACCCAGCAGAAATGCTTTCCCGACAGCCTGGGCGGGTAGAAAGGTTCAGACTCCTCACCCTGAGCCTTTCTACCCTCAGGGAAGGATGGAATGCTTAGGGAAAAGCTGATTCCCCGCGGGGCAGCTCAGTGCTCTAGCTGCACATCCGTACGTGGATTAGGGAGCTCTGACACGGCTCCAAATCCGTCATTTCCCGCTGGTATTTAACGCTTCCGGGCCCTTTGTGGCAGTCACTAACGGGAGCGAGGCCCGGGCAGTGCTGGGACCGGAGCCGCCCGCGGGCTCGCTCTGCCCTGCCTCTCCCCACGAGCGGAAGCGCGCTCGGGGCGGCCCCGGGCAGGCCCCGCCGCCACATGGTCGCGCGCACTTCCCCGATCGTGCCCGTTGGGGGCGGGAGCTGTGGCCGGAACGGCCAATCAGGGGCGGGGGCGGGGACTCCGGGTCGGCCGGTGAGAAAAGCGAGCTTGGCAGCCACGGGCGGAGCGGCCAATGGGCGCGCGCGCTGGAGGAGAGGCAGGCTTGGCAGCCAATAGGCTTT
>VXBI01014251.1:1490814-1520847 GCA_013397375.1 Toxostoma redivivum
CGGCCGTGCCTTTGCCGCCTTACGCCCTGCTCGGTAGAAGGAGCTGCTGAGATGCTCCCTTTCTCCACCCTGGGGTTTCTGACCCGCTCGGGGCTTGCCTGGTTGGCTTTTGAGTCCTTGAACCTGGGCAAGAGCCGCGCTCTCGAAGCGAGTCTGTTTCCACGGCGATGTGTCTTGCATTATGGTCCTTTCTTTCATGGTGTTTTGAGATTTTTTTTTTTTCCCCTTCTTAAAGGTTACAAAAGTATACTGGCTGTCAGCACACATAGTATTTTTTTTTAAACTCCTGCGTGAAGTTCAGTCAATGCAAGCAAAAATGGCTTTAAACACTTGGTAGTTAAAACCTCTCTAATGAGCAAAAGGAGCACAATCCACATGGTGTAATGCCACGCTGAGGTGTATGGATGAGTCTCATGAAACAAGTGCCTAGAAGATTCTTTTTATGACAGTAGTTGATGTGAAAGAATTTGACAATTTGAGTGCTTTGGGAGTTGTGTCAATACCCAAAGTAGGCCTGTCAGGGAGAGGAGGTGCTCTGCAAACAAGTTTTTAAAAATGGGCAATTCATGGCCCCATTGACTGGGGAGGCCTCCCCGGGGTGTTGCCAGTTGTTTCCCTTAATTCATGGTACTTAAACTCCTCAGTCTCAGAATGTGGTTGAAAACTGTGGAATCTCCCTTTAGGCTAGCAAGTGTAGTGTTATTATTTGACCTTTTTGTTTATATTTGGTTTAAACATTGCCTTTTTAAACTGCCTGTTACTTTTTGAACTAGCGTGAATTCTCTGTCAAGCTCCTGAATTGGTTTTTGTCTGCAGCTTTACAAACTTGCCTTCCAGTCTGCCCAGTTTGCATTGTTCACGCCATGCTTCAGCTCCCAGTGTTGTGCAGTCACCAGTGCCGGGAGCTGTGGTGTCTCTGGCCTTGGAAACGCCTCCCAAGTCCCAGCCACAAACCCCACCTCGAGGGAAGGCTTTTCCTGTTCCCTCAGTAGTGAAAATGTTCTGTGATGTCAGTCAGGCAAGGAAGCATCAGCAGCTAGTTGAGACATCCGAGTAGCTTCCCCAGTCATTACTTTGGCAGCTGTTTAATCCCTGAGGTTGCCATTTGTAATGAGAAACCCAGCATGATCTCGTATTATCAAGAGATTAGAGCCTGGTAACTGAAGGGGAGGACATTTCCTCGGCTCTGGAATCTTTGCCTGGCTGCAGGGAAGCTGTGCACGAGCTCCTGCCCTTGCATAGCTTTTCTTTAGCCAGGTGTGCTTTCAGATGAAATGAGACTTTGGAACTGAAATGGGTTTTGATGTAGATGCATGCTCACTTCAGGTGTCTTCTGTGTGTTTTTAATGTTAGAAGTGTGATTGTGTTCCGAAATAGGAAGGAGTTTGAATTCTGGGTCTTTGATGGTTGTTTTTCATGCTTGCCAAAATAACAAGTAGATGTGCAAAAGCTGCTGGCTTGGTCTGTGCTATAACTGGAGCTGCACTGTCTGTGTGGTATTTGGTGCCCTGCTGGACTTGGCATCTTCTTAGTCTGTCTGCTTGTCTGTGTCCCTTTTTCTAATTTATTCTAGTGGATAAAAGATGTGAATGGAAGAGTGTAGTGCAAAGGTCAGCTAAGTGATTTGTTCAGCCTTCAGAATGGGTGTTTCTCTTGTACCCTTCCAAATTCTATTTGAAAAAGTGATGGTCTTGTCCACATGACCACATGCTTGCTGCTTCCAGATGTGCTTGCTGGAAAACAGCATTGGGAGTGGTGTGGCTGGTGTGTGAGGCTGTAAAGTGGCCTGGTATGTTTTTCACTTGACTCACTGAGCTCTCTGTGACCCAGTCAGTTGTCGAGCCAAAACTCCGTTGGCCTCTTGAATGGAAACCGTTTTGCAAAAGGATTTTAACAACAAGTATCTGGTCTGGTTGTCCAAAATTCAACTTGGGCAGAAGTACAAGGCATCCACGCTTGTGGATGAGCACTTCCTTGCACTGTTTTTCAGCTGAATATGAAGGAAGGTGCTCAGCATTTTTACTAGAAGCATGTTACTGTTCTCTTGTGAAGGTTTTCAGCGTTTTAGACATTGTGTTTTGAAGAGTCTTTCAGCTTCGGCTTTGCAAGGGTTTCTGGGTGCTGCATCCGGGGCTTTGGAGATGAGATCAGAATGTCTCTGCTCTGCTGCCTTTTGGCTGCCTTTTCCCAGTAACCTTTGAGGTCTGTAGGCATCAATTTCAAGAGGAAACAAGGGGACTTACTTTTACTAGTGATGTTTGACAGAATAGCTGTAGCTTGGATGGAGTTTCTGGAAGAAGTTTAATTGTTAATTTTCACTTTTTAAAGCCAGGAGTGAGGAGCACCTCTTATTAAAAACCAACCCAAGTATTCTGTTACCACTAGCTATGAGCACTCCAGTTCAGAGCATGTTTTCACACAAGCTTACTTAAGTCTTTAACCACTCATTCTAGGAGGTAAAAGCCACTTTGCTGTTGATTCAAACCTTTCCATGCAGTAATGAAGTTTAGCAGCATAGTGAGAGTGGGTTGGTGTCATGGGAGCTGGGATGCCCATGCTTCGGGAGTGAGGAAGATGGCTTGTGCAGCTCTAACCAGCACAGGAGTATCTCTATTTTACCTCTTCAGAGCAGAACAGAAACTTCTGACTGGAGCTGGTACTGAGCTGTGGTTGTTGGGGCTCATGGCAGTTGTGGAAGCTCTGCCAGGGTCATGCTGAAGGCTGGGTGCTCCTGGGTCCTTACAGACACAGACCTGAGCTGCCCTCATGGGCAGCTGGTGTTGCTGTTCCTCAGATGAGTGAAACATTGAGGCTGAGGGGATGTGAGGCTCCAGTGGCAAGGGCAGAGCTGCTTCCAAAAGCTGCAGTACCCAGTGTCCCACAGAACACTGCTGGGAAGGAGTGAGTGGTCCCTGTCAGGTGCTGAAACATCTCCGTGGATGGGAATGAAGGATGGAAGGGTGTGCAGCAGTAAGTGCCTTACTGAACCTTCAGCATGTGCTTTGCACTTTGTGTAAGCTGCCTGCTGATCTCCTTCCTACACACAGTGAGCTGATAGGAACTAGTTGAGAGCAGGTTGAGGAATAATCTCAAAGCTTGTTATGATAGATCTGCATTTTGGCTCTGTACCAAACAGCTGCATTTTTAATTTACTGTGCAATTTATTCACGAATTTCAATTTCCTGTTGTCTTGCAGGAATGACACCAAGGAAGATGTTTTTGTCCATCAGGTAAGATTTCCTTGAAACTGAAACATATTCCCAATTGACTGTGCCTGACCCTTCTAAGTAGGATTGAAGTTGTGGAAGAGCCTTGCATTTTCACTGTTACTTGAACACAAACAACTGATTTTTGGTTGCATTGCAAGTAGAGTCTGCTTGCATTTTAGGGTTTTGCACGTGGCTGAGTGGGTTGATGGTGTACAGTGATGAGAATTGCACTGGCTGCCAGCATGGGCTTGGGGATAACTGCTTGGATCCAGTCACCTTGTGGATTCATACAGTGGTTAAGTAAGCATCTGGAAATCAAGTTAAATTAAAAGCTTGCAGCAGGGAGAGAAATTAATTGAACTGAGGGATGAAGCGCCAATGAAGCTCTTTTTTTCCTAGGCAAAATTCTAGATTTTATTGCTCTAGGCTTTCAGTGAAAGTCTACAAACATTTTAGTAGAGGCTTTTCAATTTAACTGATACATATCCTTAGATACAATGTATGGCAAACAGGTAAGCCTCTGGAAAATAGACCAAGACTGCACACCACACCTGTGTCTTACTTCATGGAGCAGGTTTGCCTTAGTTTAGTTTTTTGTCTGAATTGCAAGGCTGTCTGCGGACAGCAATTTGCTTTTTGCCCTTTCTGGCTCAGTATCTCGTTAGTAAGCAGCCTACAAAGAATTCCTAGTGGAGCCTGGTTTACTTGTGGCATTTAGGAGTCCATGGGTCATTCTTTTGTCTCAAGTAAGGCATATGCTGCTGCTGTTAACACAAAGGAAGGGAAAAGCAATGCCTGGAAAGTGTTTTGTGTTTGTCATCTCTCAGCTTCTTGCTTGTTCTTTGTCTGAATCACCAGCTTTTAGAGGCGCTGCTTTGTGAGAGGTTATACATACCCTGAGGGGAAGCTCTCAGACCTGGCTGGCAAGTAGAGTCACCTGTGAGTGACCTTGACTTACTGGTTGTGTTACAGGACTTGCCATGGAGCTACTATCTATGTTTCTGAAATAACAGTTCGGTAATGATTTGTTTTAGTGTAATATTTTTTACAATAAAATAGTTATAGGGCTCTAATCTGAAAGAAACCAGGTTGTTTGAGAAGTTATAGCTGTGTGTGCTTTTCTCCATCCCTGTTACATAGCTCAGGTGTCACAAAAAAAGCTGTTGGACTGGCTGCTGTTGTAATAGGACTTTCCTTAAAGTTACTGAGACCTGTGGGCATGTTTTCCATTGATTTTGTTCAGTTGAGGAGCAAAAAATCTAATTAAATTGTGTGGCAGGTATTTATGTTAAAGTTACATTTTTGTTCCCCTTCAGTTAAAGTGTTTGATGAGCAGAGCACGATGTGTATTGAGTATTAACTTGTCTGTTGAAGATGTAGTAGTGCAGTAGTGCAGAGCACTGGATGATCAGTCTGTTCTAGTAATGTTGTTTGACAGGTGGCCACTGACACAGAGGATTGTCTGGTGCTGACACTTGGAAAAGGCCAATCCTTGCTGTTCAGGACACAGCTGGAGTAGATTTAGGATAAATGGGTTAGTCCTGTGGTAGAAACTATGGTGTTGGAAGCCTTGGAGGAGTAGATCTCTTGATATCTGGCCGTTTTTATGTTTACAGAATATGGAACACAGAAGCTGCTGTGTGAGAAATAATGGCTGGAAATCCAAAAGGGATTGGAAAGGCTGATAGATTGGTGTATAGGCTTCAGAGGAATGTGTAGCTATCATAGTGATGTTGAATCTTAAACTCTGATTAGGAATCCTTTAGGCAGTGTGTGGTGTGGGAGTTTTCCTATTTGTTTTCAAACTGCCTTTTTAGCCAGCAGACAGCATGTTGACAGGTGCTTCCAGTTAATGTTAAAGCTGTTGCACATTTCAAATAGTCCAGACTGTAATACAGGTACATTTTATGACTTCCTGGATTTTCCCAATGATTTGCTTGCTTTTTCAGGAGTATAGGTTTTTCTCCTAAGATAAAGAAATTGATTATTTAGTAATCTTTAAAAAAAAAAAAATTCTTCCTTTGTATTCTTATGCTATGCCTGCACTGTTGTGTTGTTAGACTGCCATAAAGAAGAATAACCCCAGGAAGTACCTCCGCAGCGTAGGAGATGGAGAGACCGTGGAGTTTGATGTGGTTGAGGGAGAAAAGGTAAACACATCTTTTGGGTGTCAGAGCGCACATGGAAAACTCAGATTGCAGGCTTTGGTGTGGTGCCTGTGGTTTGAGTCGATGCCTCGTGACATCCAAGGAGGTGAATGGTTTTTCATTTCTTCACGATGTGGATGTAAGCCATTGCTCAGTACTAGACTGTTGTCTGTAGCTGGTGGGATGGTGCCTGTTTCCCTAATGCTGTTTCCACTCTTTAGGGCGCGGAGGCAGCCAATGTCACAGGACCTGGTGGAGTTCCAGTGCAGGGCAGTAAATACGCAGCAGATCGTAACCATTACAGACGATATCCACGTCGTAGGGGTCCTCCACGCAACTACCAGCAAAACTATCAGAACAGTGAGAGTGGGGAAAAGAACGAAGGAGCAGAGAACATTCCAGAAGGTCAAGCCCAGCAGCGCCGTCCCTATCGCAGGCGGCGGTACCCACCTTACTATATGCGTAGGCCCTACGGGCGTCGTCCACAGTATACCAACCCTCCCGTACAGGGAGAGATAGTGGAGGTAACATATGATGCTAAACGGGCTTGGTTGCTTTGGAGCAGGGTGATGGGATGCAGCTTTTGACACTTCTTGTAGGTACTCCAGATGATTTTGGTAAAGTTTGGTGGTGATGTGAAATGAAGTAGCTGAAGGTCTTCATGTTACAGCTTCTAAAAACCAGAGTGTTTCAGTTTGTGTGATTAACTGGAGGATTCTCCATTGTGTGCACACCTGTTCCCTAGAACTGCTGTCCACCTTGACTGAACTGACAACCTTCGAGCTCCTTTCTTGCAGTGTGACAAGCTGTGGAGTTAGCACATTTCTGGTTGGGGCTGAGGGGGTCTGTGACCTCATGTCTTGCAGGGTGCTGACAACCAGGGTGCAGGAGACGGCAGACCAGTCAGGCAAAACATGTACCGGGGTTACAGACCAAGATTTCGCAGGTATGCTGCAGATGAGCTGCTGGTTTTGGCCTTGTTCAGCAGCAGAGCCAGGACATGGCGATGCTCAGGTGCTGCATGGTTAAAGCCTAGCTTGACTTTCAGGGGTCCTCCTCGTCAAAGACAGCCTAGAGAGGATGGAAATGAAGAAGATAAAGAGAACCAAGGGGATGAAACCCAAAGTCAGCAGCCACCTCAACGTCGGTACCGCCGTAATTTCAACTACCGACGCAGACGCCCAGAGAACCCTAAACCACAAGATGGCAAAGAGACGAAGACAGCCGAACCACCAGCTGAGAACACGTCCGCTCCCGAGGCTGAGCAGGGCGGGGCTGAGTAAACACCGGCTTAACATCTCTACCATCATCCGGGTGCGTGACCAGGGGCCTGGGGATGCCTTTGCTGACTGTCTTTTGTTGCTTTTTATTTGTGCCCTACAAGGTTTAGACTCTTCTTGTGTGCTGTAACTGATCTGTGAGTGCAGAACCAAACTGCGAGGCTATGTTGCCTCAATGCCAACTAATTGGGAGGGGACTTAGATACAAGCTTTAATTGTCATTGATGGAGTAGTGTTACACTTTAAATTTTGGCTGTGTGTGGTAGTTCAGGTGTACAGTAGTCTCTGCCCACCCAGAAGTTCAAGCAGTGCAAGTGTAAGGACTTGAAAGTAGCCAGGAGAAGAAGCACGTGCTGGGGTTTACCTAGCTCCATCAGTGCCTGAGCTGAGTCCCTACAGAGGGAGGGGATGGCACTGGGACCTCAGCCTCCATTTCTACCAAAGCGATGCAGAATTAGCAGGAGTGTCTCAGGAGCAGCTTTTTATCTAATCAGAGTGCTGGAAAAAACAGTAGAAAATGGTGCTTTTGTCAGAGAATGTGGGAGCTGTGTTGCAGTGCTGAGGTGTGGACTCGAGGGTTCTGTGCAGGGCAGCGGCCAAAGGCTGGGTTAGTTGCAAGGGAACCTGTCTGCAGTTGGGGCTTCTTTGGTGCTGACTCCTGAGGGACAGTTCTGCTAATTTGGGAATATTTTCATTGCCAGGACTCCACTTGTTCTGCATTTCTTGTCACTTGCTCCTTGGTCATTACCTGGAGGGCAGGAAAGTGGGCATTTGGGCTGTAGTGGGAGCAGACTGAGTGGTCACATTGATGGGATGGACAGGGGCTGGAGGAGTTGGGCTGGGAGAAGGCTCAGTACTGGCAGCAGCTGCAGCCTCTCCCAGCTATGGGAGCTTGGGGACTTGCTCTCCACGGGCTCGAGTGCTTCATGATTCAGTCACTGTCCAGGCTGTGCTGCAGTGATCTCTGTGCACTTTTGGTGAACATTTGTTATATCCTGGTATTCATCTTTGTGGTCAGCACCTCCTGGATGAATTCTTAGAACATGGACTTCAAAAGGATACTACAATGGCACCTTGGTTCCTTTTGCTGCTTGGTAGCATTGGAGAATATTTGGTTTCATTTCTGTGCTCGAGCAGTGGCTGAATGTTGGCAGAGCCTGGTGAAGCAGCCCTGCCCATGAGCAGAGGGATCCCTTTGGGTTGAAGTTGCCTGACTGCTCTCTTTGGAGTCCTTGGCATTGGTCCTGTGGGAAGGTGGCTGCTGTGGTGGCTGCTGTGGTTGCAGGGGGCAGGGGTGGGACTAACAAGGAACAGGAGCTGGTGAGAGTTGGCCTGTGAGCTTGGAACAGGCAGCTTAGGGTGAATTTTTGTGTTGCAGGTGAGTCTTGGTACACAAAGCACTCCTGTAACCTTTTGTCACCTGTCTGATCAGCCTTTTTTTTTTCTTCTTTTTCAGTTTAGTCATCAAAGAAAAGACTTTAAGAAATGAAGAAGAAAATGAAATTCCAGCAATAAGAAATGAACAAAAGAATTGGAACTGAAGACCTTAAGTGCTTGCTTTTTGCTGTTGACCAGATTACTAGAACTATCTGCATTATCTATGCAGCATGGGGTTTTTATTATTTTTACCTAAAGAATTCTCTTTTTGGAAATGATAAACACGTTTTTTAAAAGCCTGTTTTTTCTCAATATACCTTTAAAAGTTTGTAAATTGTTTCATATCTGGTCACGTTGAGATTTTTAAGAACCTCATTTTTAATTTGTATGAAATATACGCCTGATTTTTTCAAGTCAAACTGCAAGCATCTGTTAATAAAGGTCTTAAAGAGTTACAATATGTGCTTAAGTGTTTTAAACTTACTTTTGTGTGAAAGGGTTTTAAGTATTTGTAGAAAATTTGGGAAGAAAAATGACTGCTTTACTCTTTGGGCATACAGGCTGGTGGGGTAAAAGAGAAAAATGGAAGTAAAAAACCAATGAAGATGCAGTTGAGTCACACTAGAGAAGGATGGGCAGGCACAGAGGGATGGCAGTGCCTGGTGCTAGCCCAGTGTTTCCAGGAGCTGTTTGCTGGAACAGCCTGGCTGTGTCCTTACTGGAATACAGCACTTGCAGCACTGAGGTGGTGTGAGGGTGCTTAAAAAAAAGAGGGGAAACCCTCCCCCAAAAGTGGTAGAATCTCACACTGGTTTGGGTTGGAGGAATCTTAAAGCTCCCTTCATCCCATACCCTGTCAGTGGGGCAGGGATACCTTCCACTATCCCAGGTTGCTCCAAGGCCTGTCCAAGCTGGCCTGAACACTTCCAGGGATGGGGCAGCCACAGCTGCTCTGGGGAACCTGTGCCAGATTCTAGATTCCAAAAAACCCAAACTTGTCATTGGGGCTGTGCTATAGCACAATTGCTCATGAGTGCACTGCAGAGCCAGCTGTGCCCCAGAGGTGCAGAAGCAGGGAGACAGCTGTGCCTTTTGCCAAAACTGGCTTTGGCTGCACTCCAGTGCCATGGTAAGAACCTGGTAAGTGGGGGCTGCTCCCTCGTGGGGCTCAGGTTTGTCTCTGCCCAGCTGTGCCATGCTCTGACAATAGCCCTTAGAGGCACTGCAGAGCACCTGCAGGCTGTCCAATGGGCCCCAAGCTTTTGGGACCTTTCTA
Source organism: Toxostoma redivivum (assembly GCA_013397375.1). Lineage (NCBI taxonomy): Eukaryota > Metazoa > Chordata > Aves > Passeriformes > Mimidae > Toxostoma > Toxostoma redivivum. The sequence goes on from VXBI01014251.1 coordinate 1,500,104, forward strand.
CGTACCAGTGAGCTCTGTGCTCATCATAATTTTCCTGTGGGCTCCAGTGTCCCAATCACCCCAGGTGTCTCAACAGTGCTCCAGGCTTTGCTCTCTCTAAGCACCTTCTAATGCTCCCACCTGCCCATCCCCTGACTGCTGTGAGCATTCTGCCCTCCAGACACTGCTGTTTGACAGCAAAATCTCTCTGGTCCTTTGTGACACTCAGTGTTTGGATTTTCTCCTTCCCCAGGTCCCTGGGGTGTTGCTGATGACAGGGACATTTGCCCTGGACATTCTGGCTGGCAGAAGTGTGAGAATCTGCAATAAACAGCTTTGCTGCCTTTTGGCTTTGTGTGAGGGGGCAGATGGCTCAAGAGGACCCTTACAGCTCCTCTAGGCTCTGCATGCAGGTGCTCAGCAGCCTGGCTGGGCTGCAGGAGTGGGACTGCAGTCTTCACACCTATCTGTTCTGGGTACTGATAGCAGCACCATCTGCTTGGGCCTGGAGCTCGACCTTCTGCCTCTCAGGGTCACAGGGCTGGGGAGCTTCTGCTTGGTTTCCTGTGCTGAGATGGTGTCTGTGTGCTTAGCTTGGGGTGAGAGGTAAGGGAATGAGGTCAAAACCAGCATTCAGTAATTGAGGGTGGTGGGGATCGAGTTGGTGGTGGTTTCAGGTTCTGTTTTCATAATAGTTTACCTAAATGCTGAAAGATAATTCACTTCGAAAACAGAATTCACATTTTATGTGAACTTAAAAATCCCACTCTGCTGGAAGAGCCTCTGCATCAGGCTTCAGACTGACTCACCTCCTTGTGTCTGGTGTGTATGGCTTTGGTGTTCCTTCGTGATCCCCCATACGAACAATGATAACTAAGTGTTCCAGACTCGTGGTTTTACCCAGTTTTTGAGCACAAACCTTGTAGTACCCTGTGTTTCCAGTGGGGCTGGTGTGGAGGAACCAAGGCTACTGGCCACATGGAGTCAGTGCTGCTCCGTGCAGAAAGGACTTCCCACTGAATTCCCCCAAAGCTTGGCTGAGCAACGCCAGAGGAGCAACTCTGTCCTCAGTGCCCTGACAGCTTTCCCAGGGAACAGGGGCATCTTTTCTTAAAGCAACACTTCGTGGGATTTATTTTCATGAAACCTGGCGGGAAGTGGGGAAAAAACCCTTCCCTGGCTGACTGCTGCAGTACCCTCACTTTTAGCAGCCAGCTGGCTGTGTCAGAGGCTGGAAGCAGCTACAGAAATGTCTCAGTACAGGTGCTAGTGCTTTAATGGGGTCAGACTGGCAGGGAGATGTCCCATCTCGGGTGCAGGAGGTGCTGCTGGCCATCACACACGGGAATCCATGGCATACATCTTGCTGGTGGCTGTTCGGGTGCCTGTTCGGCCCTGGGGCTGGGGACGCCTCTGGGGTTGACAGCGGCTGCTGGGGGCTGGCAGGAAAGAGTTGGGGTTGTGTCATGGCTGGCAGTTACAGGGTGACTTGGGACTGCCACAGCCTGGGGACATGGCAGGAGAAATGAACTCAGACAGCCAGCAGGGTTAACTTCCCTCCCATGGGACCAGGCATAAGGATGGAGATGACGTCTGGGGAGTGTCCCTGGGGGTGGGACTGTTTGTCAACCAGCACATCCCTGCAGCCACTGGCTCAGGCTTTGGCTGATGACAGGGGTTCAGCTCCAGCATAGCCCTGCTTTGAGTAAACATCAGCACACTTTCACCAGGACCTGGTGGCCCACAGACGTGATGTGGACCCCTGCATCCTCTTCATGCCCTTACAGGGTTTATGGGGCCCCTGACTCAGCCCTGTTCTGCCTTGTGTAGCCTCCCCAGCCAAGGCTGGGCACAAAGGGGTCCCCTTTGGTTAGGCTGGACTCTGCAAGAAGCCCCTGAGCCTCCTGAGCTGGTCCTTCACCCCTTCTCCCTGCAGGGCAAAAAGCTACTTGAGATAGGATGGGGTGGAACAAGACAGACTGACCTGTGCAGACATAAAGGCAGCAGGTCAGCAGGACAGATGCCACAAAGCAGCCAGTGGAGCCAGCCATTCCCAGCCAGCATGACCACCCAAAGTCATAGTGGACTCCCAGGAATATATTGTGTGACACCAGCATGGCCCTCTCCACGTAGACGTCCACTGCGTACCACACGGAGCCTGTGAGCCCTAGGATGCCTAGGAGGAATGGGGCTTGTTAAAGAGAGCCATACACCCCCCATGGTCCCCAAGCCCTCTGAGGGGGTGCTGCTGGCTCCCAGCATGCTCCCCAGCTCCCTGTGGGACATGAGGTCTGTCTGCTCCCGAGCTCTCCCAGCCACGCACTCCCAGCACCGAGTATGGCTCCAGCTCCATAGCACATCTTCAGTTTGACACGAGGATCTTCCTTGAAGAATGTGATGCAGTCGAGCCCAAGGATCAGTGTAGCCAAAGCCAGGCCAGCCAGGAGATCTGCTGTGATCATCAGGGTCCGTGTCACCACGATCTTCACTGGGCAGGGAACGTAAAAACAACCAGAAATGGAAATGAGGAATAATGAGAGGAACAGGTCTCTCCATTACAGATTTCTGCCCATGTTCTTTTTAGAGTGACCCAGCTCACCAGTGGCCATCACACTGGAGCCCACCAATTCCACCCCTGCTATGGGCCAAGGGAAGGTGCTCAACAAGCTCATCACAAAATGAATGAGGACTTAAACCCATGATTAGAGCAGCTCAAGAAACTGAACAACTCAAGGTATACCCATCAGCACCTGGTACATGATCACAGGCTCAAGCCATTCTTGAGCAGAAGACACTGCTGTCCACACTTTTTCCTCCAAGTTGTGTAGCTGGTTTTTTGAACAGCAAATGTCAATATACCAGTGAAAAACAAGAGCTGGTATGGATCACATCACCAGCTGTGATGGGACTGTGCCCTGCAAAGCACCATTCTCCCCAGAGCAAGGTGGCAGCCTCCCTTAGTCCATACCAACTACTTTCCTTCTCTGCTGCCTGAATCTGTGTTGTTCCATGTCATGACCCAACACAAGGGTTCCCTCTGCAGGGCTTGAAGTGCCCTGTGCAGGTCAGAAGAAATGTTCCTACCCTGATGTGACTATCCCTGAGCTGTGGGCATGAGTCCTTGGCCAGTGGGAATGGTCCTCGCTCTGCCTGAAGCATGGTGGGTTGCAAATCCTGGGCTCTACATGCTGGAACGTGTTTGTTGTGAGGTGGCACAGCTTCACAGCCTCTTTCCTGCCTGATGACCCCATGGCAGGTCTGACTGAACCCCGAGGTGCTGCCAAGGCCAGGCTACTGGGGCAAGAGACCAAGAGAGCCCCAGGCTGGTGTGCCTGACTGACAAAGTGCAATGAAAAATCACTGGCCCACTTCCCTTTCAAGAAGACTCTGAGCTGTGAACTCAATAAATGCCTCCAGGCCAGGTCATCTCACCTGGGTGGTCAGCCAGAATGGAGTCATACTGGTCACAGGTCCTGACTCCATCCTGCATGTTGGTGACACACTCTCTCCAAAGGCCTCGGCATTTGTGACTTACCTGCAAGCAGGACAAAGGCACTCATGCAAAAAGCACCTGAGTCTCCCCAGCTTCCCATGGATCTCCCAGCCCAGCAGGGCAGATTTCAGGCTCCCACCAGTGCACCTGGACATGTCCTGGTGACTCTCTGGCCATACCTGCTCTCTGTTTCCTCCTGCTCCATCCCTCTATGTCTACAATTGTCTAATCCTTCAACTCACAAAGCAGTGGGCTTGTCCCACCATGTCCCTTTTCCAAGCCTGTGGAGACACGGTGCAACCTCACAGATGGCAAGGCACCCGCCTTGCTCTCACCTGCTCACCTTGAGGATGATGGTTGCTGTGCTCATCTTAAAGGTGTTACTGTGCTCACCTTCCAGGTGATTTCTCTGCTCACCTCCAAGCTGTCATCAGCATTGACCATCCAGCAGTCTGTGCACGTGGCCAGGAGTAGGAAGAGTGTTGAGAGAAGAGCGAGCCCAAATGCTGTCACCTGCAGGGCTGCACTCATGGGGTGACCTGCAAGGGCACAGAGATGTTCACCAACTCTGCTCTGCTTACTTCAAACACCCAATCTTACAATGACAAAGTGCCACCAAGGCCAGGCAGCCTCTGGATCCCTAGGAGTCATCTGGGTCCTGTCTCACAGTGCTCACTTGCTGCCAAAATGCTCTAATATCCTCAGCCAAGGTTGGGCCACCAGGTTTATGTGTAGAGAGAGCTTTTAGACACAGTAATTTGGTAGTGGAGACATTCCCACATTGGCTCCCTCTCTTCCAAATAGAAGCTGCCAACCATCAGTACTCGCCATTTGGGAATCAAGAGCTGCTGGAAGCCACTGTCAAATAACTGCTGCTACGAAAACCTGTGACCTAAGCACATCTCTAGAGAACCTCTGGAGACCTCCATCCCTGCCATATGATTTGGTGGGTACATCCTCTGCCTTTTCTTGCTTTTGTTTTCGACACCAAGAAAAGCTATGAAGTGTTGAACGTCCAGGTTGGAGCACAAGTGTCCCATGGAGGTGTCCTAATCTTAAGCACAAGCCCAAAGACATATCTCCCATTCCAAGGGGAAGAGGCTGGGGCATGATGTGGGTGCCCTGAGGAGCTGCCAAGGCTTTCCACAGAGCAGAAGGGATGGCACCATTTGTTTTCCATCCCAGATGGATGTTCTCCATCCTAGATGGAGATGGAGAGAGGGGAGCTGTGCCCAATGTCCCCAACGTATGAGAAGGGGACATTGTGTCTGCAAACCCTGGGCAGGAATCCTACTTTGTCATGCTTTGCAACCCAAAATGCCAAATACTTTACTGCCTGAAGTTGTAACCACTGCAACAGCCCTTTGGACAGGGGTTCATACAAATGTGTCCAGATGAGTTTGAGCTACAAGGGTTAATTGCCATGAGATGATAGCTCATCATCACCAGGTTTAGTACCTCCATCCAGAGCTGCCCACCCTGGCATGGCACAGGCTCCCTGTGGGGCAGAGGTGGGAAGGAGGGTTGTGGTCCCCACATCCAGTGTGCCCCATGTCCCCCCATATCCCCTCTTGGGATGTCACTGGGAGTAGAGGCATCACTCTCCCATCATCTCTGAGCATTTCCATCAGCTTTACTCCAAGTGGGCAGTCTCACAGACACCAATTTACAATAATTATTAAAAATTCCCCAGGCTCCCTTCTGAGCTAACTCTCCAGAACCTTATTTGTTTCTGCTAGACCCCAGCTTTTTTGAAGTCTTTGAAAAAAATCTGTTCAGCCACTTCAGTTATATAAGCAAGAAAAAAAAGAGAGAGAAAGAAATTCTTAATGCTGGGAAAGATCAGTTCTAAACCTTGTTGATAATCAAAGGGGTTCATGGGAAGCATTACCTTCACCGCAGGCTCATCCTTGTTGCAGTGGGATGATGGCAGAATCTCTTTGTTGCTGATGATTTGGGATAGGGATGTAGGTCTGGAAGGCTTTTAAGTGCTGTTGGGATTGGATCCTGACTCATGTAACAGAGTCAGGGATACTCAGCACCTGCTGGAGCTTGCACTGAGCTATTTAAAGTTTGTCCAAGCTACGTCAGCTGGGCTTTGTGCTCTGAGACATGATGGGCATCCCTGCAGTTAGAGCAGTCATAGGCTGGGAATGGAGCCTCCCCAAAAATGTCACATGGGGAAACGGGTGGAAACCTGCTGGGAACTCTCCCCAGGTGGGGGACTATGTGTCCTCGACAAATAATCCCTGTTTTTTAATTAGACCTTTCAATTACTGCCTAAGAATGAGTGGCCTAAGACACTGGAGTGGCCTAAGGTTCAGGAGTGGTACCAGAGTTCAGAGGGTTGGAAGGGGCCAAAGAAAGGAGTTGGATGCCAGGGTGTTAATGAACCTCTTTGGCTGGTAATTAAGACCTTTCTTTTTTCCCCATTAAGCAGAAAACAAGTGAAAACCACTGCAGTGGTAATGGCTCAGGTACCATGTCTGGTCAGCCCCAAGGAGGTGCCTGTGACCCTGGGTAGCAGCACCCCAGCTGTCTGGCACTTGCCACTGCCCTAAAAACTTCAGCTTTGTTCCCTAATCGCCTACTCTATGGGCATTACACAGGATCTGTGTTACAGCATCCTCTGAGCATCCCCGGGCTCAGCTGTGCCTCATGGCTCTGCCACTGCTCACCCTCATCTCTCAGAGCCATGGAAAACACTCATATTTCCATTTTGTGGGTCATAGTTCAGGTGCACTTGGGTTTTTAGGGTGGGTTTTGTTTTTGTTGTGATTTTTGGGTTTTTTCCCCTCTAGGTAATCCTCTGCAGCATTTTGCTGTGGGCATTTTGGCAAAACACCAATCTTGGCAAACCCTTCAGCCCTGCAGTGACACCCAGGTGCCTGATATGTGAGATTCCTGGGACTTTGAGTTATCCTATTTTCCCAGAATTCTGGCACATGGCAGGTCTAATGCTTTGGAATGTAGCAGTGAATTAGGGCCAAAAATGTTCAGAAGGGTTTGTGAACCTTCATTTTCTAACCTTTACAGCTCAGGAATTTATGGTTCTTGGACATCTGTGAAACATGAAATACACGTGTGACTCCAAGTGATACAAAACTGTACCTCCATGGTCTTGGCAACATCTATAAAATTGGTGTGTTTATATTTTCTGCTCGTCTAAACACTCAGTTTATGATATATCAAACTAATCTGCCTCATCAATCCCCAACTGAAACCTTTTTGGGGGTGAAAAGAGGCAGGAAGAGGAGCAAAACTAGCAGTAGTCAAATGGTTCAGCTCCTTTCCTGGGTTAATGACAGTAAAAGTCAGATCTTGGGTACCATAAGGTTTGTCCAAACCATGTGTTAAAAAAGGGCTGGCAAGACCCAAACCTTGAACTTCAGCAGATATTGTACTAAAAAACCTGCTGTGGCTGGAAGGGAAAAAGAAGAAAGATGTTTTCTTAGATGGGATCATCTCAGAGAATTAGAGAGGACTTGGTAGATGCTGTAGGGGCAGGACAGTAAACAAGAATTATTACAAACACCACCAAATTCAAACAGCCACGTCTCACGGGTGTGAGAAAAGCCCTTCTGCATGCCTTCGTGTGGGGGTCATTTTCCCTTTTCCCTCATTTCTGCCTATTTCAAAATGACTGTTATTTCCCAGGGGTTTGGCTGAAAGCAAGAGGTATGACCCAAAACCTCAATACTGCTCATTAAACTGGTTTAATGACCAAAAGATGTGTGTTGGAGGGGGGAAACTGTTTCAGCCTGCCTGTGCTGTGAACAAAGGCAGATCCACCTCTTTGATGTGCTTCTAGCCTGGATGCTCATCCCCAGGAAGCCTTCAGGTGATATTTGGAGATGTCACAGCAGCCACCAAGGCCAGCAAATCCCTGGGTCTGAGGTGGGAAGGGATGTGTTTCTGGACCAGGTGCAGGGGGCAGGATGAGGATGCTAAAACAACACAGCAGCCATGCAAATACCTGGATGGAAAACATGATCTCTGAAGAAAAACATGTCCAGCAAGGGTCATGTCCCTGCCTAGGAGAGTAAAAATCAGTTTAAATTAGCAAATACCCAGTTAGACACAAGTCAGCTCTGCATTCATGGGAAATGGGAGAAAATAGGAAGACTTTAGTTATGAGGGTTCATAAGGTCCATAAGTGGAAGATGCTGGTGGCATTTCAGCCTTGGGAAGAGACTTGTGGAGGGGCCAAGCTGGATTAGCAGGGATTTAATCTTAAGAAATTTGTAAAGCCACATCCCCACCTTTGAGAGCAACACGTGGCAAACGACACAATATATTCAGTCAAGAGAGCAAGAACCATTGAGGATGGGGCAGAGGCTCCTGCAGAGGTGACTCTGAACCAGCACTGGAGGGGACTGGTCCAGATGGGGAGTGAGGGGAGATCAAAGAGACAGTTTCAGAAAGATGCCCATGATTGAAAATATTTTAATACCACTGAGTCACAATTTTTAGTACAAAAAGCAAAAAAAAAAAAAAAAAGCATTTAAAAATCCCCACCTGTCCCATTTCCAAGGTCACACATCCCATAGAAAAGTTAATGGAATTCATATTAATAAAATAAAAGCTTCTTTACACTGAAATATAAAAAAGCCCTTATAGTTGGTTTTGATTTTTGATTTTTGTTGTTGTTGTTTTTGTTTGTTTTATAGCACAAGGTTCCTTTTCAATCCCTACTGCAGTGGCTTTGGCTGGTGTTTTTCAAGGCAATCCCCAAAATCTGGGTTCAGCACCTGATGGGTGATGCCAGCCTACAAGCACTGCTCTCCCCTGAGGGGTGCAGGACACAGTTTTACAGGGGGGCTGCAATTTAAAAGAGAAAAAGGCAGTTAATGCCAGGGAGAAAGAGAGATTTTTCCCCTGGGGAAAAAAGAGCATTGCTCCTCCTCCAGCCTGGGCATGGGCATAACATCAAATAGACAGAAAGGAAATAAAATAGAGAGAAAGAAAATAAAATGGAGAAAAATAGAGTAAAATAAAATAGGTTAAAATAAAACAGAACCAAATAAATAGAGAAATAGAAAATAAAAGAAAGTAAAATAAAATAAAATAAAATAAAATAAAGCAAAACAAAATTTAAAAAATCAGCTCTTTCTTCATATTTGGGTTTAAAAATAAAATAATAAAAAAATAGATAATGAAGCTGTTTGGATAATTTCCAGTGTCCTTCCATGTGGGTTGGTTGGCACAACACCTGCAGGAGGGCTGGAGGGATGGAGTACAGGGAGTTTGGAGGATTTATAGATGAAATTGGAGCTTTGGCAGTTGCAAAACAATTAGTAGCAGTAGAATAGAGGTACAAAGTGGTGGAGGCAATTAGCAGGTTGTGTTTAGAACCTTCACTGCCCGCTCTGGGGGATCCTGGTGGGGAAGAGGGATTTGGACCCAGCAGGGAGGCACTAAAATTCAGGGCTCTGTCCACCTGCCACTCAAAATAGTTGTGTTGGGCACCAAAACTAAAAACAAATCCTTTGTGTTCAGAGTCCCTTTTAGCTGCTTTAATTTGCTCAGACTCATTTATTCTTGTTTAACAAGGCACAGCCTGGTCCTGGACAGGAACAAACCCAAGGCAGGTTTGGGCTGGCAGAGCTCAGCTGGAGCAAGTGGCCTTCAGGCAGGAATCAATAATAATTAATAATAATTTTAAAAGTGCTGCTTCTTGGTAGCAATAAGGCAGGGGAATGCTGCACCCTGAAAGGATCCCTCTGCCATGGGTATGCTTGAACCCTGAGTTGGGCTGGTGCTGTTAGAAGTGAAAACATCATCCCAGGAAAACCAAGCACTGGCTTTCCTCCCTGCTTGCCCCTGAAAACAGGATGTGGGAGAGGGGTGGCCATGGTACAAAGCACTTTTGTGCAGCACACCCCCGTGGGATTGGCTCTGTGCCTCTGTAGCACAGGCACCAGCCTCCCTGCATCGCCCCCACAGCATCCCTGTGACAGACAGACAGACAGACAGACAGACACAGCCTGGCCACAATGCTGGGCTGGGGGTGCCACTCCACCCAGCTGAGGAGAATATGCAGTGTGACACTTAAAACCTCTGTTTTAGAGGTTGGCACTGAAAATGGTGCTGAAACCTGGAAGATAAGGAGGAGAAAGGTCTCATGGGGCATTCAGAGTTCAGGCAGGATGGGAGCACCAGGGTCTTGCCTGTTTCTGGGAGGGAAGGAAGGCACTGGGCAGCAGGAGTGCAGGGTCAGGGCTCACACATACTCCCGGGCCGTGGAGGGCTGAGGCTGCCGATGGTACTGCTGTCCTCGGCGCTCCTTGGCAGGGCAGGAGCAGCACAGGAGGGACCCCCCCAGCATGGAGAGGCTGGAGGCTCCCCAGCCCACGAAGAGAGCAGAGCCGAATTCGTACCTGTGGTGAGAGGGGCAAGGGAGCATCAGGGAGGGGCAGAGAGGCAGAGGTGCAAACTGAGATGGGCAGTAGGATGCTCAAAGCCCCGATGAGGTGATCAATGATGCCAAGACAGATTTTGGCTCTTCCCTGTACATCCCCATCTTTCCTGTTGGCTGTATCCAGCTCCCATGTGTCCCCATCTTTTAATCCTCCCCTGGGCTGAAATTCCACATGTGCACCTCTACCCTGTCCCAGCTGCTAACAACTAAAGCTTTTTCATCTTCTGCAAGGTGACAGCAAGGGCTGGCAGAGGTCCCACCTTGGGGCACATCAGCCCCAAACCAGCAAGGGAAGGTCCAATGGCAAGTGCAGGGACAAGACAGGATTCAGAAGGGCATCCCTGAGCCAGGCTCTTACCTAGCATTGATGGGGATGGTGCTCTCCCTGAAGAACTCATAGGTCACCTGTGTTGCATACAACGACACAGCAGCCAATGTGCACAGACCTGGGCACAGAATCATGGAATCACAGAATGTTTTGGGTTGGAAGGGACCTTTAAAGATCACCTAATCCAAAGCCCCTGCAGTGAGAGGGCTGTGTAGCTGCTCCACTGTTTGCTGCTAGTGACATCCAGCCCTCACCAAACTGCTCCCCTTTCTTTATCAGTGTCAAAAGGTGTTTGAGGATTCCTGCACCAGTGATGTACAAAGGCTAGAGCTGCCTTACCAGAGAGAATGAAGAGGACACCTCCAGCAACAGCTATGCGGCTCTTGGTGACAGGATCCTCCTCCCCAACTTTAGTGCATTTCATGCCCACCACGCTCACGATGATGCCAAAGAAGCCCAGGAGGAGAGAAATGACCATGAGAGCCCGGCATGTCTGGATGTGAACTGCAAGGGGAGAAGAAAAACTGCTCCCAGCAGGTGCCTTTGGCCACAGCCAGGCACTGGAAACAAGGTCACTGTGTTCCACGCTGGTGATGGACCTGTCCTTAACCCTGTCCTTGCTGTGCAGCTCCCATGTCATATCCTCCCCACTTGGTAGATATGTAGACCTCAGCTCATTCCTTCCCTGACCTTCCTCCCTGCCACCCTCATCTTGGTCATGACTGGGCTGGGCTGGGCAACACCTTGCCTGGAGCAGCATCACAGTCACAAAATGCCAAAAGGGTGATGCACAGTCATGGAGTAGGGGTTTTGATGTCCCCATGGGGCACTGGGTATCTAAATGTGATGCCCACATTGCAGCTCAAACCTGCTGGGGCCAGGAGTGTCCCCAGCTGCACAAAGGAGCTCAAACCCACAGGGACAAGAGAGGCTCAGTCCTGGGATGGGGAGGTTGGGGCACAAGACTCACAGATGAAGAGGGAAGCTTGGACACACATGAGGCTCAACTCAGTGGATAAGTGGACTCAGACCCTTCTGAGGGGTTCAGACCTACAATAGGGGTGGGGGCAAGAAGGACTTGGACTCAAACTCCAGGAAGGGCCAGGGGAGCTCAGATGCACAGGGGAAGGGGGCATCCAGACCTGAAGAGGGTACAGTCCTGTTGGGGATGCATGTTCAAACCCATACAGGTGGGTTCAAACACAGAGAGGGGCTCAGAGCCATACACGGGAGGATCAAACCCACAGCGGGGCTCAGACCTACAAGGGGGCAAGGCAGCTGAAGATCCCAGCGGAGCTCAGACCCAAGGCGGAGACGGGAAGGGGGGACTGCACCCAGGAAAGGAAGCGGGGCTCATCCCGTACCCACCTTCGAGGGAGAGCAGCGAGTCGTGCAGGCGGCACTGGACCTGCCCGGTGCTCTGGGCAGCGCAGCTCATCCACAGCCCCTCGTGGAGCCCCACGGCCGTGATGATGGCGTCCCCGGCGTACGAGCTCTGCCTCCACTGCGGTAGCACGGCTGCCGCCAGCGCTGCCACCCACCCGGCCAGCCCTGCCAGGTACCCGGCCAGCTCCCGAGCCCCGCCGCCCATCGCCGCCGCCGCCGCCCCGAGCCCGCCGCGCCCGGCCCGCCCGCCCCGCCTGAGGGGAGGGAAAGGGCCGTGAGGGGAGGGAATGGCCGGAGGGGGGGCTCTGAGGGAAAAGACGGGCCGGGGGGCGGGAGCAATGCCGGGGGAGGAGTTGAGGTGAAGGGAGAGATTTAGGTCCCGGGAGGAGGAATTTGACTCTTGAGTGGGAGAGTTGGGGATGAGGGGGAATTGGGAGCCTGGAGTGGGGGCACTGGGGCCCAGGGAAGAGCGTTAGGTCTGAGGGGGAGAGATTTGAGTCTTGGGGTTGGAGGCAAGGAATTTGAATCCTACAGGGAAGAATGTGGTTTTAGGGGAAAGATTTGGGGCATGAAGGGTATTTGGGTCCTACAGGTCTTGAGGGAGATGGGAACCCCTCAAACGACAGTGGAGGATAATGGGAAAATGGGGCTCCCCAACACCCTGGCGGTGTGTGGGAAGTTGCCATCCTGGACCTCTGACCTGGGCTGGGAGCCCCCAGGGTCACTCCAGGAATTCAACAGGGAGCAGGGTTCATTCCTTGAGGGAATTCAGGCACACCATGGCATCAACAAGAGAAGCCATTGTCAGTGGTGTACGCCTGCAGGAGAGGGACGGGGGTGTGGGGAACACGTGTCACCACCCTGGTGACACCCAGCCCATTGCAGCCCCAGGACCTGGCAATGGTTAACCGCCATGGCCTCATCAGCAGTCTGCTCACGCGCTCAGGCAGCTGGGGGTGGATGCTCAGATGGTGGGCAGCCTCCACTGGGACCCTATGTTCATCCTGGAGAAATCATCCTCCACACCCCCCTTGCCCACCCCAATGCTGAATGGCCCTCCAAGTGGGATGGGGCTGCTGGGTGGCTGCACACGGGGGCAGGATTTATTTGCCCACATTCCCGGGATGGTTATGGTAATGGCCAGACATCTTCGGGAACAATTCAATGCCCTGTCTGGGGCTGCCAGGGTGCTCAATGTCCTTCTTGTTCAAGGACAGTTCCCTCCTCCCTGGGATGGTGGGCTCCTTCCCACGCTATGGGAGCAGGGTCCAGGGGATGCTCAGCTGGAGATTGCATTGCTCCTGCTGCCCATGGGGCACCTTGTCCCCCCAAACACCTTTGTGAGGCTACAGGGTTACAATACTCTTGGGTAGCTATTTGCCAGGAGGGAAGGTTGCACCCCAACACTTACGACAGCCAAAGGGTGGCACCAGCCTTCAGTCCCCACTCAGAAAGCATCAGCTTAGGAAAAAAATACCTTTATTCACCCATTTTCTGCAGAAGGCACTTAAATAGCTGCAAGTTCAGGAAAGGCACAAATCTGCACCCTTTGGCTCCAGGGCCCCACCCCTAACACAACATCCCTCCCTTGTCCCCATGTCACCCACCCCTGAGCCTCCATCACACACCCCAGGGCAGCTCTGCAGAGGGATGCTGGATGCTTCAGGGGTAGTACACGGCATTCCCGACAGACTCATTCCAACTGGGTTGGGGGCAGAGAGGGCCCCATATGTCACCTTTGTGACTCTGCAGCCTGAAGCCACAATGCTGACATGACTAGTCCCAACAGAGACATCCTGGTCCCTGTAGGATGTCACAGCTCATCCTTCCCCACCACAGTGGCACCTGGTGATTCCTTCTCCAGCTCTGGCTCCAAATCCCCCTCTTCCATGCTGAAAAGCATCTTCACCAGGTCATCTGCCTGCACACGCTCCTGTGGGCAGAGCCATGGTGGTAAGCACAGCCACTGTCCCACCCAAAACTCCTACGTGCTGCGGGGAGGGAGCTTACCCGCTCACTGTGCCGGGGGTCCAGGGTGAACCAGAGGGCAATGGCGCAGCGCTGACCCTTGGTCACAGCCTTCACCCCATGGGGGTTCTCTGAGCCAGAGGAGAAGCCCACAGCACGGCCACACTGTGGCTGGACCTCTGCCTGTCAAGGGTGGGAGACCCCAGTCAGGGGTGAGCAGGTTCCCTTCAACCCAAATTCATCTTTTGCAGTGGCTCAGGGGATATTCCCAGGGGACAGGGCCAACAGGCAGGAGCTGGGTTTGGTGATGCACATGGATCCTTGGAGCTGAGCTACTCACGGTCTCAGTTTTGGCATCCAGCTCAGTGAAGTAGAAAGCTCCTCCTTCAAAGTCTCCATTGAGGTAGAGGATTGCACTAAAGGAAGCAGGGGACAAGTGGAGGTGACAAGCAACCACACCAGAGCTCCCCAACACCATGGCAAGAGCCAGAGGCAGGAAAGCCCAGGTTTGGTGTCCTATCTTGCTCCTCCCAACCCAGGTGCCAACAAATCATGGTACTCTTAGGTGGGGAAGCTGCAGCTAACAGCCACCACCAGTACCTGTAATCCCGGAAAGTGTAGGCTGGGGGTTCCTTCACACACACCAGTGCCTCTGCATTGAGAATGCAGTTATCCACATGCACCTCGTGGCTGTTGTCACTCCGACCTTCTTGCTTCTCTAGGGTAGAACAGGGCATGTCAGGACTCCTCTGTGCAAGAACAGGGTCCATCCCCAATTATCCTGTGCTTGGAGATGACAAGAAAGTCACGTGTAGCCTAAAGCACTTCCACTTGCTGGAGTGTGGATCGTGCAAGGCTATTTAAGTGGCATAAAACACTGTTGACTTGTCCCATGGCACTTCCATGGCCCTCCAGGTACAGCCTCTCTCAGCACCCATCCCAAAATGCCTCAGAGTGATGAAATCCTGTATGGCATGAAGCCATCTACCCTGTTAGAGGCAACCAGCAGAGCTGCTGCTCATCTTCCCAAACTGGGCTTAGGGACAAGCTCCCCACACCCTCCTGGGAAAAGGAGTTGGTTAAGGACTAGCAAGGAGGTCTCCAAAGAAAGGTCCAAGACCAGACCACATCCAGACAGGACAAGACTTGCCTCTCTGGGCCACACTCACCATCGATGGCTGTGCGGCACACTAGGTGGGAGTAGGAGAAGTGGAGTGGCACCTCCAGGCGGAAGTAGGACTCCATCATGTGCCGCACCTTCTCCGTCACGTTGTAGTACAAGTAGGCACTGTGCAGGGGCACCTTGCCCTCCTGGCCCAGCTGTGGAGGACAGACAGGACAGGGGCTCAGCCCCAGCCCAGCTAGGCAACCACCTGCCCCGAAGCTACCCTCCCTTGTCCCCACAGCCTGTTTCTCCACACAGCCACCCCAACCTTGAGGGCCTTGAGGACAGTCACGCCATAGAAGGTCTCACTGGGAGTGTGAGGAGAGGTCTTCCCCCGATAGCCATCTCCAGCCGAGGCAGCTGCCTGCAAAACCCGATTAGAGTTACTGGTCTGATGTCTGAGCTGCAGGATGGGACCCCTCAGCATCCTATACCCATCCCTGCCTGCTCCACCCATCCTTGCACTCACATTAGTGAGTCTCTGCAGTTCTTTACATTCCTCATCAGAAAGGACTCCATCCACCACAACACGCTGGGAGCCATTCAGGGCCTTGGAGTTCATGGTGACACTGGCTCCTTTGTACAGCAGAGGGCCACCTGTGGCACAAATGGGATTGGTGGACATTGGGATAGATGCCACCAACTCTGGGGTGGCTGGGGGAAGCTGTGGTCCCACCACCTGCTCCTGCTGCCACCCATGTGTGGAGGGACCGTGAGCTGGTAGCAGGGGTCACAAAGGTCCCCATCCCACGTCCCCTCCTGGCCTTCTCACCTTCTCGGATGAACTTGCTCATGTCGGCAGACTCTTTGGCCTTCTCCTCCACCAGTGTCTCAATCTCCTTCATGAGGTTGCCAATTTCCTCAGAGATGCGTGCTGCTGTCTCCCGCTCCACCCTGGGCATGCAGCAGCCATCAGCACCACCACCCCACTGTCCCCACATTAGAAATGAGGGACACTATGACAAGGGTAGGACAAGTTGTCTCAGGTGCCGGTAACAAAGCTGGCACCTAGATTGGAGAGAGTCACCTCAATGCATCCCTCACTCTGAGGTGCTTGGGGTGACCTACATGTGCCCATCATCCCATGGGCTGATGGGAAGTAAAGTTCTGCCCTCCAGCAGCCTCTTCCCGTCCCAACATCAAAAGTTCCCCTGGCAGAAACGCTATGCCATGGCCTTTGGCCAAAGCCCACAGAGGAAGAAGGGTTTGTCCTGTCAGACCCCCACTGAGTGAGCTGGGCGGGGGACAGCACTCACTTCTGTTTCTCTCGCAGTCTTTTTGGTATCACCTCTTCAGGTGTCCATGTGTCCTGCAGCCAGAAGAATAACATCAGGAGCTGGACAAGGATCTGGCCAGGTCACAGACCCCTCATCTGCATTCCACCTGGCCACTGCATCCCCCTGGTCTCACACCACGCACCGGGTCCACAAAAGGGATGCCAAAGACATCGTAGCTGAAGAAGAGCAGCTCCTTCTCCATCAGACTCCGCTGGTGATATACCTGGATCTCCTGTGGCAAGGGGCAGAGGGACAAGGTGAGGTACAGCAGGAGAGTTCTGAAAGACCCCAAGTGTGGGCAGGAAGGTGCAGGTTTACATCATTCCTGCGGTCCTTGCTCCAGACCCACAGCCTGGTTTCCTGCTTCATCTGGCAGCTGGGAAGTGGCTTTCCTCATCCTGTCTGAACTTCCCTGTGGACAAAACCTGGGGAGGTGACAGTTGAGCAGAGGCACATGTGTGTCCCTTCTGCAGGAGACTCTTTAGGAACAGCTTCCCTTCCCCTACTCCAACTGGTGTGGGGCAGAGACTCCCTTCCATGCCTATCACATCCCAGGCAGGACCTGGACATCCAGATCTGGCAATTTTGAAGCCAAATCCTCTCCTTTTTAAACAATTTCACTTCAGTCGTGGAAAAGTGCAACAGAGTTGGGCTCAGATCCTCCTAAAAAGATTGTCCACCTGCCTCTCACAGCTCCCTCTCTCAGGAATGGGTCTGTGTGTGCCAGTCAACCAGCATCACTTGGCCTAAGACATTTTGCCAGTGATGTTTTTCAGCTTCTTCAGCTATTTTCCAGCTTGTCCAGCCTTAAATCCACCCATTCCTGTCCACCTTCAGTAGCTGCCATGGAGGAAACCCTGCAGCTTCTGCAAAGGTTCCTAGTGAGGAGAGACGATGTCCCTGCAATCGTTCATCCCACCTGACTGCTCACCTCTCGTGGCTGGATGGGTCTAGCCAGGTTTTCTCCCAGGACAGCAGTGTAATAGGCCAAATTTTGGTTCATCACCTCGTCATGTGGGAAGAAGAGCAAATAGGTTTTGGCGCATTCAATGGCTTTTTCATAATTCCCGTCTGCAATGAGAAACGGGACTCTTAATGGCTTGTCCAAGGACACTGGAGGCACAACTAAGACAGGTATGGAGGAGAGATGAGAGACATAGTCCTTGTGTTCCAAACAGTGTCATGAGCAGGGCAGATCTCCTGGAGCAAAGATAACTGCTGCCACAAAGGCAAAATTCAGACTGTGGTGCTCTCCTGTCTCCAGAAGCCATCACAAAAGGAATCAGGGGTACTTCTGCAGCTCGGCTACTTTTCTCACTTGGAAAACATTAGAAAGCCTATTTAGAAGTAGCCAGACCCAACCGTTTACTGGCAAACCTGCAGTTTCTAGCCACTGAAGCATCCTACCCCACTTTCATGTGGCCTTTCACAGAATCACACAATCACAGAATGAGTCAGGTTGGAAGAGACCACAATGGGTCATCTGGTCCAACCTCTCTGCTCGAGAGCACATGGCACAGGATTGTGTCCAGATTGTCTGGAATATCCCCAGTGAGAGAGATCCAACACCCTCTCTGGATAATCTCTTCACTGCACACTTCTTCATATCCAGGTGGAACTTCCTAGGCATTAGTTTCTGCCTCTTGTCCTATTGCTCAGCACCACAGAGCAGAGCCTGACTCCATCCTCCAGCACTTCCCTGCAGATACTGACAAACATTGATGATGTCCCCTCACAGCTGTCTCTTCTTGAGGATTTCCATCCCCTTCAGAGTTCATATTTTTCCCCCCTTTTGAAGAAATTCACACAGGAACATTTTATACTTTTCTAAAGCACGGGCAACAGGTGAGGGTGGGATTCTGCCCCTCTGCTCCACTCTGGTGAGATGCCACTTGTGTCTCACCAGTGCTGTCTCCACCTCTGGGTTCCCCAGCATAAGGATATAGACTCTTTAGAGAGGGTCCAGAGGAGGCCACAAAAACGGTCAGAGGACTGGAGCCCCTCTGTGAAGAAAGCTGAGAGAATTGGGCTTGTTGAACCTGGACATGAGAAGGCTCCTGAGAAATCTTACGGCCTTCCCATACCAAGAGTGGCCACAAGAGATAAAGACAACTCTTTATCAAGGTTTATAGTGACAGGACAAGGGGAATTGTCTTAAACTGAAGAAGGACAGAATTAGGTTGGCCATAAGGAGAGAATTTTCTCAGATGAGAGTAGTGAGGCCCTGGCAGAGACTGCCCAGAGTGTTAATGACTGGGTTGGATGGGGCTCTGGGAGATCTGAGTGACCAGTGCTAGATGTCCCTTCATCTTTGGATGGACCGATGAGATTATTTCTGAAGGTCCTCTCCCCACCCAAACCACTTTGAGGATCCACAATTTCCACCCATGCAGAGTTGAGTGCCCAGTGCTGACAACCACAGAGGAAGGGTAAGGAGTTGCTTACTGTTGTAGTAGGCAAACTGCAGGTAGTTGAAATGAGAGGGCAGGAAATCCTCCAGAGGCTTTTCCAGGCCGGGCTGTGAGGCCAGCTCTGTGACACAGCCCTGCTTGCAGCTTAGCACCTGCATGGAGTGATCTGGAGGAGAAAAACTCCATGTCACTACTCACAGTCACCCATGGGCTGCTGGGCAGGACCCCTGAGGAGTGTCCAACCTCCTTGCTCATACTGGGGCTGTTGCAAGCGTTTTGATAGTGGAAAACCCTCAGGGATGGAGGTTGTCCACCTCTGAGTTGATCAGTGGTGGGGTTGTGGTGCTCTCTCAGGACAAAAGTAGCCATCCTCAACCTCCCACCAGATCCTGGTGACCTGCTACTGGTCTCTCTTTTATCTTTCCATATTCCTCTGGAATTTGGAGGATTCCTAGGCATCAGCCCTAGTGCTAAGTGCAGGTAAACACCTCCTGCCGCTTACTGGCCATACCTTCCCTAGTGAAAGCTGGGATGGGGTTTCCACTCTTCAGGGACCTCCTACCCTCACTCCAAGTCTTTGTGGACCAACCTCCTGAGAATTGTACCCAACTCTTGTGACAGGAGACAGAAGGCATGGCTCCCACCTGTAATGGCCTGGAAAAGGTCTGCATTGTACTCCAGGTAGTTGTAGCCCTCGTAGTCGTATGGTCCCTCGCAGAGAGCGCGGCACTCAGTGTCTGCCACAAAATACTCCTCCAGTGCCTTCTCCAGGTGCAGGATGGCAGCAGCTGGCTGCTCCTCTGTGTAAAACCGGACTCCCAGCTGAAACTCTCTCTGTGGAGGGATGAGAAACGATGAAAGGATCTCAGTGCTCCACTCCCCATGATGGATCACCTCATCCCCACCACAATGGCATCTCATGAGCTCTCTGAGCCAGCAGCTGTGGTGTGATTGCCCTGGGTTCCACACTGGGTTCCACAGCAGACAGGGGCTTTGGGAGGGGAGGGTCTCACCAGGTGGGGTTTGGCCTCCAGGTCAGTGAAGTCATCCTCGTGGACTCCCACCATGGCCTGGTAGTACTCCAGGTTCTGCCTCATCTCCTGATGCCCGGGGTTGGCCACGAAGAAGGTGTGAGCGGCTGCCGCCGCCTGCGCCGGCCGGTTCATCTGGGTGGGACGGGGGTGAGACACAGCGGCTTCCCCGTGGAGCGGACACCCGTGCCCGGGCATCCCGGCGGCCGGGCTGGAGGGCGGTGACAGGGGCGGCTCCGCCGAGCTCCGACGTGGNCCCACTCTGCCGGGACAGACACCGAACCCTCCCGGTGTCCTGGGACCGCGATTGCCACCGGCCGGTTCACCCGTCCCACCCCGTCCATCCTCCCGCCTAATTCCGGGATTCTCCGCTTATCCCGCCCGTCCCAAAACCCGTCGTAGCGGGACACCCCATTCCGTTCCGTTCCCTTCTCTTCCCTTCCCCGCTGCCGGTGCCGCACCTTGAAATAGGCGACCTGGAGGTAGTTGTAGGGGCTGCGCCGGCTGAACTCCCGGTCCATCTCCTCGCCCAGGCGGTACCGGGAGGGCGCGGCGGGCCCGCAGCCCCGCAGGCAGGCGGCACGGCGAAGCAGCGTCCGAAAGAACCACAAATCCCGGAGCACCGGGTCGGGTTGGGACTCGATGCCCTCCGCCAACCCCGCTGTGGCGTTGGCGCAGCGCAGGCGGCACCGCACCAGGCGGGAGCGCACGGCGGCCCGCGCCCGCAGCGCCCGCTCCATCTGCAGCACTACGGTGGGCCAGTCCCCGCGCGAGTACGCCTCAGCACCGGCGGCGAACAGCGCGTCCGCGGACTGGGCAGGCAGCGGCGGGTCTCCCGGTGCCAGAGTCGGGACCGAGACCAAGTCTGGTGGCGTGGCCGCCCGCGCCAGCAGCGGCGCCAGCAGCAAGAGCAGAAGAAGCGGCGGCGGCGGCAGCAGCGCCATGTCCGATACGGGCCGGACGGCCCGCGGCACCACCGCCCCGGGCACCGCAGCGACACCAGCTCCGCCCCCTCCGCCCCGCCCACCGCCCAATCAGCGGCAGCTCAGCCCCGCCATGGCCACACCCCCCACGGTGCGCGCTGACGCCTCAGCGGAAACCTCGCCGCCGGGCGGAAGCGGGAGCCGTGCCTGGCCATGGCGGAGCGTGGTGTGGAGCCGGGGGACGACGGTCCCGCTCCCGGTCCCGCTCCCGAGCTGACCCTGGTCGAGGGCAGCGCCGGCCGTGCCGGCCGCGTCGGGGACCCCGGGGACCTAGTGGCCCTGGCCCGGCAGGTGCAGCAGGG
>VXBI01014251.1:1520889-1769194 GCA_013397375.1 Toxostoma redivivum
GTCCCAGCGGCGGGGCTGCGGGGGCAGGGCTGGGCTCGCTGTCCCGCTGCCTCCTGGCCGTCTCCGGGACCTTCTCAGCCGGCGGCGGCCGTGGTGCTTCCCAGCATGTCCGGCTGCTCTCCGGTGGCCTCGGCGGCCTCCTGGTGTGTCCTGTGATGTTTCCCACCATCTCCCACTGTCCCCTCCTAGTATTTCGCAGTGCCCTGCCAATATCTCCCCGAGTTCCCACGCTGCTGGTATTTCCAGAACCTCCCACTGCACTTCAGTGCTTCCCACTGTGCTTTACTGCCCCACAGTGACTCCTAGAGCATCCCGCTGAAGTCCCGTCCCAGTATGCCCTGCTGCCTCCCAGTATGTCCCACTGTCTTTAGTTCACAGCAGCATGTACGGATGCCTTCAGTGATTCCCAGTCCATTCTGGCTCTTATTCCACGCCAGTTTTTCCTGATATGTCCTACTGGTTCTCCCAGTGTGCTCCAGTTTGTTATACTATTCCCCAGTGCCTCATAGTACACCCTACTCATCTCCAGTGGTGTCCCCCAGAGCTTCTCAATTCACCTAAATGCTTAGTGTATGTCCTACTGCCTTCTCCCTGTGTATCCCACTACCTCCCAGTCTAACCCATTGCCTCCCAGTATGTCCTGCTGCTCCCTCTCACTGCCCCTCAGCCTATCCAGACAGCTCCTGGTCCTTGCTCCTGCCTGGGCGTGCCAGGACAGCTCCTGCACCTCCCAGCTCTGTTGATGCCTTGAGCTTGACCATAGCTGGCTCAGCACAGTCCAGAGGGCTGCAGTTCTTCCTGTCCTGACCAGCCCTGAATTTCTCTCCCAGGCCAATGACTTTGTCCGAGCAAATGCCTGCAGCAAACTGACAGTCATCGCTGAGCAGATCCGGCACCTGCAGGAGCAGGCACGGAAGGTGAGTGAGGACGGGCACAAGGCTCGTTACCTTGCCTGGGGAGATGAGCATCTGCTGCCACTGCTGGGTGTTTGGGAAGAGCTGTGGCCCAGATGTGAGTTGGGGCCAGGAGCTGAGTAGAGAAGATTCAATGGAAAAACAAGGAGGTTTATTTTCCTTTCCTTTCCTGTCAAGGGAGATGGAGGAGGGTTGATTTTGGTGCTTTCCTTGCATCCTGAGCACACCAGGAAGGACTTTGAATAAAGTAGGGGAGCAAGGGCAGGTGGTCCAAAACAGCTCGGGTGTCAGGACAGAGAGAGATGACTCCGGTTTTGAAATATGTGACTTGTGTGTGCACTGTGCTCTTGGAAGGATCTGGTGAAGTGATGATGTGGCCCTAGCTGGATCTGAGGCCCTGGGAGAGATGAGCTCTTACCTTATGATAAGCTTGGCTTTCCCATTTATCCTGGTTCATTTGCTGGAGAGGATGGTCCCAGCAGCACACAGCAGGGCTTGACTGTGCTCATCAATCCAGCCTTCACCCTTAGGGGTGAAATCTGGAGCCAGAGTGGAGAAGGATCTGCCAGTCACTGCAACTGGCTCACTGCCATTGAGGCCATTACATCATGTAATCATTAACTGGTGGAGCTGGAGCAGTGGAGCAGTCAGGTGGTGGAGCTGGGGAGATGAATTCTCCTTTGTTTGCTGCTCCTTCCCTTGCAGGGCACAGCGGGAAGGCCTCACTCCAGCAGCTGTGTGCCAAGATGAGGAATAAACCCAGCATGTGGTGGCATCAAGTGTAGAAGTGAATCTGGGGTGAGATGCAGCGGTATCTCCACCTCTGTGGAGAGGTTCTCTGAAGTCCTACTGACAGGGAAGAATTGGAAAAAGCTTTATTTCTTTGGAAAACATTTCCTTCCTGTGTGCTAGGGAGATCAAGGCCTCACGACCCATAGGTCAAGTGATGTGTCTTGGGCTATGGCTGAGAGGCAATAGCATGTTCTCATTTTATTTCAAGTGTAAAGATGTTAAGTTTTGTGTATTCCAGGTCTTAGATGAAGCTAACAGGGATGCTGATCTGCACCACGTGGCCTGCAACCTTGTGAAGAAGCCAGGAAATGTTTACTACATGTACAGGCGGGAGAGTGGGCAGCGGTACTTCTCCATCCTGTCTCCTAAGGTGGGTGGTTACAGCCCATGAAAAAACAGGGAAGGGAAAAAAGTCATATTTCTGGTGCCTGGGAATATACAGAGCTCAGGCAAAAGCACCAGCTTGGTGAGGGCATTCGTTGGTCGCTACTCAGGTTTGGTATTTGCCCTTGCTCTGGGTTAGTCTGCTGGGGCCAGAGCCATCTTATGGAGTTCTCTGGCTCTTGGTGGAGAATGGCAAGAAGCCCTTTGGGGCATAGACCTGAATTTTTTCTTTTGGATTTTGTCTTTTGGTACCTGCAGTTCTTTGTCTGGAAGTAAAGAACACACTCTGAGCCTTCCCTGGCTGTAGCTACCTGGCAGGATGGTCTCTTCTGGTACTTCAGCCTAGGGACTGAGTTTGCCTGCAGCTGAGGCGATGGTCTTGGGGATCTCCTCCTTCCAGACTACCATTTTTCTTACACAAAGGGTGAATGCTTCAGGGCAAAGCTCTGGGCAGCTCAGGGAGATCAAGCCTTCTTGTGTCAGCAGTGCTGGAGCTTGACCTGATCTTGGAGTTGGGGTAGCTGAGTCCTGATCTTGGACTCTTCTATTTTTAGGTTAGAAAATAGGATGGTCATGTAGCTGGGACTGCTCTGAAGGTAGTAGGGGCTGAGGGACAGCAGAGCCCAGCTCCAAGGGAAACTGATCACTGATGAAATCTCTCTTTTCTCATCCAGGAATGGGGTACCACTCCCCATCAATTTCTCGGTGCCTATAAGCTCCAGCATGACATGTCCTGGACTCCACTTGAGGACATAGAGAGACGAGATGCTGAAATAGCTGCCCTGGAGAAGCTGCTGAACCGGCAGGCAGCACTGCCCCAGTGCACGGAGCCCAACTTCCAGGGCCTGACCAAGTCACACAAGTGACCACACAGGACTTCCTGAGCAGAGCCCCTGAGTAAGGGGACACAGTGCCTGTATGCTGCCAAAGGCAGGGCAAGGAAGGAGACCAAGAAACAAAGATGCTGATTGCTTTGTGCTTTAAGGAGAGTAATTCTGCATTCAGTCTTACTGGATTTTCTAGTAATTGAATAATTTACTTCATTGACCTATGCCAAGCTGTAGCAAGAGGCAGGTGATACCAGGAGGTGTGAGTTCCAAGAGTGCTTGGAGCAAAAAGCAGAAATGCTTGGGACAGATGTGGTAATGCTGTAAAATAATCTGTGCTATCTGCCTGGCTCTGGTGTACCTCACTGTGAGTGCTGTGTCAGGTAATGATCTCAGGGCTGGATTTTGCCCCTTATTAAAATGCACATGTTTAGAGAGCTCTGTGGTCTGGGAAGAGTGGTCAAAAGCCTGTGCATAGGTCTGCTATGAGAAGTCTTCTGGTCTCTGTCCTAGCTGGTCTGAATCCCTGAGCTGGGAACATGGGGTGACCTGAAGTTCTCTTCTTTGGAAGGAGCATCCTCAAAAGTGCCATGCAAGCTTCAGGTGCTCTTCAGATGATGTGTGTTTCACATCCTCATGCATTCCCCTTTGGATTTGAATGCATGAGCTGCCAGGTAGAGACAGGATACTGGATGACTTTATGCCAGAGCAGTGAGGAGAATAAAATAAATCAACCTTGATCTCACATGTACCACCAAGACAGGCTCTGTGTTCTTCCTCCGTGGCAAAAATACCTTTAGCTTTGCCAGGGATGTGGAGCTGGCAGGACACCGCCAGCATTTTTTTCCACTTAGGAAAACTAGGGAAAAGTAAAGATCAGAGTTGCTGAGGAGATATCCTTCCTCTGCCCAGCCGCACAGGGCTTCTTCAGGAACTTGCCTGCTCTTCTGTGAGGAGCCAAAATTGGAATTTATTGACAGAGAGGAAGTCCAGGTTGGATCCTGGCATGTAACATTAGATCTCACTTTCTTGACATGACAAGGTGATCTTATATGCTGCTCCAGGCATTGCATGTACACAGTGGCCTTGCCACCTCCACAGACAACATGGGAGGGTTGAGGACCAGTTGTAGGAGCTGAATTCTGACCCTGGGGTCTGAATTCTGCTATGGATGGAGTTGGTGCTTCTTGGTGGAGCCCAACTGTGAGGGCGTCTGCAAAAATGAGACCCTTGGGGACTAGCACTGTCACTGTGTTTTGCCATTGCTGGAGTTATTCCCCCTTTGCAGGACACAGCCTTGCCTCCAGTCTCTAGTGTCCCTCTGCCCTCATCCCCACGCACTGGGAGATGGTCAAGTGGCAATTCCTCATGGGAAGAGCTGTTTCCTTCTGGAAGAGGATTGGGAGGTTTGGGGCAGCTCCCTAGCAGCCCAGGATGTTTTTTTGTCCCAGATTTTATTCTCCCAGCTCTGTCCAGTGCAGTAGCTCACCTACATCCCAGCATGGCTGAGCCTCTGTTTGGCAGAAACCTGCTCCTTGGATTCAAGATGGGACATTTTTCTCAATGTCTTTCCTCACTTGGAGCACAAGGGCATATTAACAGCAATTTATTATTAGTAGTAGTAGTATTAGACCAGACTATAATTAATTCCTTATCAAGTCTAATTTGACAGGGATTTTCTCTACTTGTTTCATCGTCTTGGGACTGCTTTTACTGCATGCTATTAAATCTTAGCTTGAAAAGGAGAAAGTTAATTACTGCATGGGCTTTGTGTGGTGCTAATTACAGCAACACCAAATCTTTACGTGTGTTGATTTATGCTCCTCTGGGAAGTGGAGATCCCTGCCCTGGTGTTATCTGTTTCCATCATTAATATCTGTACCATGGCATGCACCAGAGGACTGGGGCGTGGTGGTTGTGGATCTCTGTAGCCTTTGGTGGGATGTCACTTGTGTCCAGCAGACACCCTTGGCCCTCCATACCCCACAACTCATCAGTGTCCTGCAGTTCCTCCAGGCACTGTCAAGTCTTTCTCTTGGATTTGCCCCCAAAAAAGCAAAACCACTATGGCTTTGAATGCAAACACAAAGGGAGTCTCAAGAGACGGGACATGGAGGTGATGAGCTCATAGTCATGCTCAGTGTTCTTGGCACTGTGGGAAGTGGGGATTGAGGCTGCTGCAGGGAGGGGGTGATGGAAAGGAGGAACCATTCCCCCAAAATTGCTTATGGCCGTTGGGATCTAATTAAAGCCAAACAACTGAGGCATCATCAGAAATACTGGAAGGTGCTTTAGAGCCAAAGCAGCCCATAATCTGGAACACAGACAAGGATGAAGCTGGTGGCAGGAGGCTGAGGTGGAGCCTCCTGTGATGCTTGCGGTGAGGATGAATTTCTGGAGAAATGATGAGATGGTGCCTTGTGGGAAACTCCAGGGTTTCTCCAGGTTCGTGATCTCATCCACTTGGCTCAGCCTCTACCCAGCTGGTGCCTTTGTGCTTGACAGGGCAGGGATTTCATCCAAAATCAGCTGGAAGAGAGAGTGAGACACTGACATCCATTCATGATTTCATCTTGAAAATTCTTTTGAAAATATTCCTCTTCCTTTGCTCTTTTGTGAGTGCTCAGGGCAACAGTGAACATATTTGGAAGGCAACAACTTTCCAAAATCCTCAAGGATGGCCAGTATTTGCAGAAGGTGGCACAGATGTGCTCCTGACACCATTACATTGGGCAGAGTGGGTTTTGTTCTGTCTTTGGCCATGCAGATGAGCCAGGGCTCATTTAAGAGGCCCAACACAAAGATGCTCTGAGGGTTTCACCCATTCCAGGTGCTCCCCAGAGCCAGCGTTTGGTGACTTGAGGCTGTTACTTGCAGCTCTTTCCAGCTTTTAAAACTCTGGAGTTTTCTGTTTCAGGCCAGATTTTTACTTTGTTTTTCAAAGTGGCCGCACCTGGAGATTTTCTTCCTGGCCTCTTATTCCTGAAGGATGGGTGGGGGTTAGGGGGATTTAACCTGCCGTAAGTGCCCACTGCTCTGGGGTGTCATCTCCCAGCCAGAAAGAGTGTCTCAGCAGGAGGAATTGAAAAGACAAAAAAACCCCAAAAAAACAAAAGAAAAAAAGAAAACAAAAAAAGAAAACCTAGAGGGAGTTTGGGCGCTGCCCTCACGTCGGGCAGGCCGTGCCCGCGAGCGCCCCCTGTCGGTTCATGCGGCGCCCTGCTAGCAGCCGTGCGCGCCCGGCAGGGGGCGCTGTAGCCGACACGCCCCCTCGCTGGCACGCTGCGCGGTGACGTCAATCGGCTGCCCCTGTGCCTGCGCCGAGGAGACCCCGCAGTGAGCTGCCAACGCCCGGCGGAGCGTCCGAGGTGAGAGTGGGGGGGGAGGGGGGCGGAGACGGGACCGGGACCCCCGGCCGAGCACCGGGACCCCCGACCGGCCCCGATCCGCGCCCGGCACCGACCGACAGACCCCCGGCCTTCACCTCGCTCGGAGCGCCCGCTGTGCGGGAGCCGCCCTGCGGGCCCCCTGTGTGTGCGGGGCCTCCCGGCTGCTGGCGGGCGCTTCCTTTGTGGGGCTGTTCTCTTCAGACGGTGGGCATGGCCGCCGCTTCTCCTGCCCACCCTTCTCCCCTTCCCGGGCGGCGGGCAGGCTGGACCCGAGGAGCGGCGCAGGAAGCGTTCCCGCGGCCATGGCGGGGCCCGGCCGCACTTCCTTGGTCCTGCCCGTCCCGGCCCCGCCCTGCCCGTCCCGGCCGCGGCCCTCCGTGCCCGGTGCGGCGCCCGGGGCTGTGCGAGGAGCCCCGAGGGGCTGCGGGCTGGGCTGGGTGTGCCGTGCCACAGGAGCCCTGAACCGCAGCGGGGTGCGGGCATGGCGAGGTTGAGCTCAGCTCTGTGCCCTGCACAGACAACGCTCAGTCGAGGAGTCTCAGGCTGTTCTGGGCATCTGCCCCACGAGCTGCAAGGCTGTGCGTTACCCAGAGCTGTCCCACTGCTCTCGTTACAGCGTGATGCCACCCGCTGTAGCTGGGGCAGGAGCTGGCACTGCTTCGAGTGCTGGAGTTGACATGTGTTTCTTATTCTCCTTAGAAATCTCATAAAAATGTCTATACTGCAGCAGCATAACACCTGTCTATGTTTAAAAGCTCTGTGTTAGTGATCTGGACGTAAGCTGTGTATCTGTACGTAGAAAGAACTTGCAACTGGTGACAGCTGTAGGAGACAGTTGCAGAGCCAGGTAGATGTGAGTGTAACAGCCAGCATTGGAAACCCGTGCTTAACAAAGAATGATCAGGATTCCTCATGTCCTTTCTGTGTGGGTGCTGTGGCCAGGGCAGCCAGAGCTCCCCTCCTGACAACAGCGTGAGGAAAACGAGGTCTGGCGAGGAGGCCATGTTAGATGGCAACTGAGTGATCAGAAGTGGCTTGGTCTGGCCATCTGTGATTGTCTTTGTCTCATATCCATCTGTGCTTCCCTGTCAGGGAAGGAGGTGTGGATTGTTCAAAGTATTGAGTTGCAGTGCCCCAAACACTTTTTTTTTTTTTTTGGAAGGGACATTTAAAACCTGTATCAAGGTCTTTGTATTGGTGATTGGGATAACTCAGTAAAGCATTACAGCTTCTCTTTTTGGGTAAGAAAATTATATTCAGCTGGCTGTATGTAGGGAAGCTGTTGTAAACTTCCCTTTTGTTGTAAACTTCTGCTTTGTAAACTCTTTTTGTCAGGTGTAAGGTTCTGAGGAAGATAGTACTAGGCAAGTGTATATTTGAGTCGGGTCTTAGACATGCATGTAAGGTTTGAATCTGTATATTGCAGACTATAAGGATGGTTTGGTGTTGAAACTGTTCTCGTTTATGCTTCAGTAGCAAAAGGGAAAAAAAAGGATTTTTAAGTCTTGGCAAGGAATTAAAAATTACTGTGGTGCAAGATAAAACATGTTTTTGCTTTGGTAACATATCCTAGGCAGAAATTTTAATCACTAGATTTGCATACTTTGAACTTGGTTATTCATGACCTGCAACTGATGCTCTGAATTCATTAAGTGCTCTGCTTTAGGGTTGTTTGTTTGCCTGAAACTGATGGCTGGCCTGGGGAGTTCATAATGGTTTTACTGTTTAAATAGAAAAGCTCTGGAAGCTCTGGAGTGTGAAGTACCTAAAATGGAAACTGTAGTTCTGCTAGAAACCAACAGTAAACAGAAATGGAGCCCTTGTGAAACTCTCAGTGATTTCTGTTATAAGTGGGCTTTCCTTGCTGTGAACCGTGTGTGAGGCTGATGGGAAGTGCAGCATGAAGATGGCCACTAATCTTGATGTAAAGTTTCCTTTTGGTTAAAATGCAGCTGTAGTACTGAAGTAATTTTCCAAGTCTTATGAGCATAGGTAGCTGGACCTAACAATTAAAACCTTTCCAGCAGCTCTCTGTTACCCCGGTGGGTTGGTGTAGCTGGGTTCCAGCTCTGCTGCTGCCTCCGGAAGACTTGGATAATAAACAAACATGCAGTACTGCAGCTGAGGTGTGTGTAATCTGCTTGATGCCCATGTGAGTGCTCACAGCTTTTTTGGGCTTGTGTGTTTTATCCTGCTCATTCCTCTGCCTGCCCATTGCGGGCAGCTGAGCTTTCCTGCTCTCCTGTGACTCCATCGTGAATTTATGAGTTTCTAGAGCAGGAGACAGTTAGGAGGAATTGTAAGGAATGTAGTTATCCTTGCCCTTTAGAAAAAGATTCTTTTGTGAGGAAAGAATGACATCTTTTTTGTTTTGGAAGATGCTGTCAAATCAAATGGAAGTGAAATTAGTTTCTGGTACATCAGGTAGCAAGAAGGTCTTCCTTGACTCCTTTCACTCTCTTAACATTAAATGTAGGTGAAAGCACCCTATTTTCTGTAGTTAATATATGACAAATAGAACAATGCATTGACCAGATAAGCTTTTATGCAAAGTTTTAAAAGAAATTTAAGGTAACTTTGCATTTCTGCAGCCTGTCACCATTTAATCTGCTGGCTTCCTCTAAACCCTACACTTCACACTTCATTATGATTTTACACTATACAAGCTAAGTGTATCTCCCTCAGGAAGGATTGCCATTAGGAATGGTAGCTTATGAAAGCCCTTTCTCCAGTGTTTCTGCAAGGGCTGAGGCTTGGCACAAAAGTTCTCCCTCCCTGAGATGAGAATGTACACTGAGGATGTCTGGCCTCCCCAAGGTAGTGGTGAGCTGCCTCTTGCAGCCCATGGTGTGCGTGTCAATACCTGAGGTGAGTGACAGGAATGGCACTAAGGCAATTCCCAGCTTCTGGTGGGGGATCCTTTAGGTTGTTTTTGAGTGGATGAACTTGGTTTGTTTACCTGGTCCTGGGCATGCAGAAAACTGCAAACACAGCAAGAAGCAAAGTTTGTGTAATTCATCCTTGTAATCTTCCCTTGGAGTTTCAGAGAATGACCTAAAGAGCTGTAAAACTTCAAAATACTCATAGGCCTGTTTTCAGCAGAGCAGCTGTTCTTTCCTTACGATATGTTGATTTTTCTTCTAAACAAATGATATTTTATAAAGAGAAAACAAATTCTTTGTTTTCAAAAGCTTTTAAATGTTGTTTTTCAGTTTTAAGCTCTTGTGCTGCCAATTCCCCTCGTTACTTTAGAGTGTTGTGGCATAATTCCTACCAGGAGAGTTGGTCCGTGCACTGTTTTCTTGTCTCATGAAAAACCAATACAGAACCTTTTTTAATAAAGTAACATGGGGGTTTCCTTGGGGTCTTTGTCTGGAGAGGATGTGTAGGTACTGGGTCGATTTTGCCGAGTTGTCCATGCCTACGATCAGATTGTGTGGGATCACCATGTGTTTTTCAGCACAGACCAAACTCTGGCAGTTGAAGGTTTTCACCAGGCTGATGTGGTGGTAGAGCAAGCCTTTGCTGTGGATTGGGACTGGTAGACCCTGGGGGAGCTGCAGAGGGTTGCTGTGGCATGTGCTGCTAGACTCCCAGCAGCAGCTGAGGCTGCCAGAATTGTCTTGCTTTGGAACAAGCTGGCTTGAATTGCTCAGCTCCCCTCGAGTTGAAGGATGCTGTGCTGTGTTTCTGGCCAATGATGGGTGTTCTGTTTGGGGAAATAATGACAAAAATGCTCCTGCAGCTTTGGATGCAAGTCAGGAAGACCCGTGCCACTCCATGAGCTGCGGAATGGCTGAATGCAGAGGGGCTTGTGTGGGGCCTGGATCTGACAGCATCAGTGTGTTTGAGCAGGTACCTTGAGTTCAGTGGTACCTTAGGGTTTAGTCCATGTGGAGTGTTGCTGAGTCTGCCATGTCTTGGAGTGTTGTTACTTCTTTTTGAGCCTCTTGTGCATCTGCCAGCGGCTGAATAAGTGCCAGGTGCCCAGCAGGCTCTTGGTCCCCAGGACAGGGCTGCTGGGGCTCATCTTGGGCCAGGCAGAGTGGGGTGGTTCCAGCTGCTCTGCTTCCTTCTGCTGGTTAGGTGGTTGAAGGGAGCTCCCCTGCTGCTGTCACAGTGTTGGTGAGCCTTCCAGCTACTTTATTTTAACAGCGATCCAGGATAGCTCAGTATCCGGGAAAAGTTGCTTTTGCAGTGTTTTTTAACCAAGCTTTATCTTTGGAGTCTTCAAACAGCGTGTTGGTACATAGCCTGAGCTATTCTCCCTGAACACAGCACATCTTCCTGGGAAATTTCTGGTTGTGTGGAGCTGTCCTGTTCCCTGAGCATAACAGGAGTGAGCAGGCTCTGCTGCAGTATGCAAGGCAGGCTGCTTCTCGTGGAGGAAAAACATGCCTCAAAACAGAGGAGCTTCTGCCAATGTCTTTTCTATCACTGTTGAATGTAGTTGGCCACAGGAGAGTGGGAAGAACCATCAAGGCCTTGGTTGGAATCTGTGTCCAAATAAGAATGTAGGTGCAGCTTGTATTTCAAAATATTATCAGTATGCAACTAAGCTAGTGAAAATAGGGGTTTTTAAGTGGTAGTAAAGTATTGAACAGGATTTTCTTGCATGGTTGAGGAAAACAGCCTCCTGTAGAGTATGAAAGGGAAGAGTAATAAGATAAGATTAAAATGCCTTTGACAGAAAAGGACTTAATGTAACCCCACACACTTCCCAGTGCTTAATCTGGGGCAGGTTTTGTCAGTGCTGATGCAACTTTTGACAGTGTAACCTGAACCAGAGTGATAATGGGAAAATTGTCACTTTTTTCTGTGGAGTTGGTATTCCAGTCAAGGTGGTTGATTGGAGCCTTGTAGTGGGATAGTGGGCAATGCCTGTAGTAAAACAGGTGTAGGCACAGCTGCACCACGGTGTAACTGGTGTGGCAGTAGAGCCTACTGAGTCACACTGTCTAGCTGGTCAGCTTTCTGGGTTTGAATTTAGGGCTAAAATGGAATGACATGTTTTTCCCCTTCTTTTTTTGAAGTTGCAAAACTTGGAATGTGTGTTAGGGTGCTGCTGGTAGTTTGGGCTCAGCCTATTCCCCTGCCCAACTTCTTCACTTCCTGTCTTGTGTGTGTACGTACCAGGTGGTTGTGAGGAGTCTTTAGGAAGATGTGCAAAGTAAGTCTCAAATCTTACAGAATTAGAAAAAGAAAATTGCTTTAAGTATAGAAGATAACAGTTGATCTCAAACAGTGGCTTCCCTTCCAACTCAGCATATTCTGTTCTATGATAGCTCTGTGATAGTTGCATTTTGAGAAGAACTCTCTTACTACTTCTTTGGCAATTCATAGTAACTTGTCCTGGAATGGGAGCTTCAAACCTGCAGAGATGTTGGTATATACAGGCTCTGTTGGCTGACAGATGAAGGGGTGCTCAAGGACCTCAGACACATGCTTTATCTCCCAGTAGGGATTGCCATAATGATAACAAACTTTGTGGGTTTCAAGAACAACAGGAGCCTATGGGCTAAACCAGGGCTGTCATGGTATTGATCCAGCTCTGTTGGTGATGGTGATCCTGTGGCTCTTCCCACTGCTTGTTTTTGTGTGCCTGCCCACAAGTTTCTCATAATGACATCCAACACCAGTTTGACACTGTTGGTGTGAGCAGGCATGAGGGATGGAGTCCAGCAGTATGCTCTGCTGCTGTTGGTCTCTTCAGCCTTAGACAAGAACCTACCCACTGCAGATCAAAGTTTTAACCTGAATTCTTGTGTTTATCTTGACACAGATTCTAGTGCAACTGAACTTCTGTGGCTCTGTCTCATAATTAGATGCACTTATAAAGTGAACAGCAACACTGGGTTTTGGAGACAGAAATGGTACTCTGCAGGGAGAACTGGTAGTATTTAAAGGATTGTGTCTGATCTGTTAGTGATTGTTAACCCCAAATAAAGCAGGATATGCTTTTCAGGATCCTGAGCTGATGGAGTACAAGATTGTGTCTCAAGTCCATCCCTTGTGCTTTTGCAGGTTTTAGCTTGGACTTCATTATTTGCCTTGCTCTAGAGGAGTGGAACTCCAGTGTTGTGCTGATCTGTAGTTCAACAGCCAGTTTAAACCTGACCTAAGAAACTAAAGACCCAGGCCATAAGCTTGACTTAGAACCTCTGGGAGCAAGTGTGTTTGTGTATAGGGCTCAAGTGTGTGCAGCAGCCTAAACTGTGGGCAGGATGGGCAGTTGATCTTGGGCACCAGGTGCTTTAGAACCTAGTATATTCTTTTCCATGTCATTTATCACCTTACTAGCATAGGAATGGCAGATGTGTTTAGTTCTGGGGTGAGATCTTCAGGAAGAAGATGATTCCAGCAAGCTGGAAGGTGAGCTTTGGGCTGGAGGATTTTCATAGTGTCTGTAGATGGTTGCTGCACGTGTGCAGAGGAGAATTCTGCCCATGGTGATACTGCTGTTGAAAACAGTTTTGCCTTCTGTGCCAGTTTGTCTTTCTGGAGTTTAGTTCTTAATCAGAGAGTGGCTTCTGTTTGTGTTTCACATCACAGGTTTGTGACTGTACCAAGAGTCTGAGGGCGAGGACCTTGAAATGGATTGGATTAATTTGGGAAGAAATTATAAAAAAAAAAGGAAGTCTTTATTTAGAGCTGTGTGGTTTAATAGGATATGAATGAAAATAGCGTGGAAGGGCAAAAGTAGTTACCAGAGGTCATAAGTAAAATCCTGTGAATATTGTTCCTTTCAGTGTGGACTCCGGAGTGCTTTGAGTTGGATAAATAAACCATTAACTGTAAAATTACATTGGATGGAGATAAAAAAAAAAAATCTTAGTTTTCAGAAATGGCTGTTTATTTTCTTGGAATGTGGAGCAGGTGCCCAAACAGGATCTGGAAGCTATGATGGACTGGTTAAGGTTTAGCTTGTAAGCTGATGGTGTATCCCAGAGAGCACCACAGATTGGTTCTTGGTTGGCAGTACCTTGCAGTGAGCTGGTCCTAGTGATGAAATGGCAGCAGTTTCAGTCCTGCCTGAGAGAGGAAGTGGTGCTGCTGAGGCAGGAAGCGAGTTCAAGACACGCAGACAGATCTGACAGCACAGTTTCCTTTGGCTGGGAGAATGTACACATTTTAACCTGAAAACAAACTTCAGAAGCTTAAAAGTTAGAGAAATTTTAACAAGCTTGAAAGCTTGTGGTTTCCCCTTCAGATTGCATGTACAGCAAGAGTAAAGGTGAGATTGTGCAGATTCTTAATTCAGGGTGTAGTAGGGAACACTGATTGTGTACCAAACTCCACAAAATTTAACTTAATTCAATTAGTAATGCACATAGGTACTGGAACAGATTGCAGCTACTCTTAAGTTGCAGAAGATTTGTGAAAGCAAAGTGCTCCCATAGTACCACCACGTTTCATAGGATGGGAAAGTCAGACTTGAACAGGAGCTTTGGGATGGTGTGGCTTGTGCTTAGCCAATGGGAACCTACTATAGATGCTGTGGATTTCTTCAGCCTCTTGTGATCAGTCTGTCCTGGTGCTTTAACAGGCCTGTGTGACCTAAGTGCAGCACTCCAGAATTTCCTTTGCACCAGGAAGGATTGCCAAACTCCAGAGTGTCCCACTGGAGACTTAGTTCCTTGTTTGTTGTATTACTCACATCTCTATTAACACTTTTGGAATTCTAAATGCAGATCAGCTGTCTTCACAAAAGTGTATTTGAGCTTTAAAGCAAAATTCTCTAAAATGGGCCTGTGAATTTGACAGAGTTTACATGGCTGTGTTATCCAATTTCCAGATACCAGATCCCAGTTCTCTAGGACAACGTTGAGTTCTCTGAAATCCTGCTGTAGTGATCACATGCTGAGTGGGTTAAAATCCAGCAAATACTTCAAGTATCATTAGTTAACATATACTTTACTGAATTGCTGAAGATTTTGCTTACACTACAGAGAGGCTTGAGAGATCAAATCAGTGCAATGCTCTGTTTATTTTTTTTTTTTTGGTAACTTTAATTTATGTTTTTAAGAGGTCTTCAAAACTCCTTGAAGAAAACTAAGTCATATTGACCTGCATTTCATTCCCAGTCTTTACCAGCTCTCCTCTCTGGGCTTGGCCAGATGGCTCACAATTACATGGCTCAAAATCCACTCAGGCTGGGATGACTTCAGTGCTTTCCAGTCTGTTTCAATTCCCTCAGATATTTAAAACTGCGTGGAGTGCTCTCTCTGCTGGGTGTTATACATACAGACTTCCTTTTATTAGGTGGTGACTTCTGGGGGGAAACAAGCCCAAAGCCTCTGTAACTTCTTTGTTTCTATTTCCCTTGTCGTTGCACTCTGGGGATGAGTTATTCTGTGGTTAATCTCAAATTGGATTAAATTACTTTTAAACCACAAGTCAATAATGTATGTATCCCTAAAGCTATTCTATGGAAGGGGATGTCCCAGGATAGTGAATCTAAGCTCCTTAGAAATGAGCTTGTTTTCAGCTGTGATCTATGGACCTCTTAGAAGTGCAAAACATGAAGTAGCTCATCCAGCTAATCTAGAAAACCTGCTAATCCAAGGAAAATAATTTAAAAAAAAATCCACTTTGCCACCGCTAAGACCTTGGAGATGTATGCTGAACACTTTAAATCTGTTTAAAACTTACACCATCTCATTTCAGTATTTAAACATAAAGTTATATATCCATTTAAAAAAAGTGGGGGTATCTCTTTACCCAAGAGAAGTGCTCAAATTTGTATTGTTCCTTTTAATGTGTAATCTTGAAGTGTCTGATTGTGGTGGGGGGAACCACAGTTGATCAACTTGTGTGAGGGCAGTGGTGCTTCCTTGTTCCATAGAGAACTTCCAGCGGTCCAGTTCAGTTGTTTTCATGGTAAATGCTGTTAGTTTTGTGTTTCAGAAAGGAGGGAAAAAACAAAAAAGAAAGAAAACAGCCCTGCCTGGGCACATCTGAATGTGCCACTCAGATTCTGCTTTAGGTTCCAGAGCAAGGCTTTGGGTTATTTGCTCTCTGTTTTGTTCCCACTGCCAGAAAACGGAAAGTTTCAGGTCACCTGGTAGAAAAAGGTAGTGCATGCTGCCTCACCCAGAGCAGTGTGTGTTTGAGTCATTGATCTGCACCATGCCAGTGCTTCCCTTCAGGAGGGAATTGGAGGTGCAGAGGGAATGAGCAGTGCTCTTGTAGATGCTCTTGGTTTGCAGTGCTGGTGTTCTCTGCAAGAGAAGCTGTGTGGATAGGTTTGATAGCTCCAGAGTGGGAGCTGTGGCAGGCACAGTGTGAGCTGGGTGCAAGGTGTGTGTGTGTGCAGCTGGTGCTGTGTCAGCTCCAGTCTCTGAGCCCTTGCCAGAGAACAGCGGCTTCTGTCCCAGTGCCAGCATGGGGACTTGGCTGTGGCCAAGGACAGGGAAGAAGTGAAGGTTTGCAGCACACTCTGTGACCTGAGACACTTTCTAGTACTGTGGCTTGCTTGGTACTCTCTGAAGTAATAAACTTTAAAGAGTAATAGTAAACCCATGTTTTTTCTTTTACAAAGGTATATGTGAGTTTTTCTGGTAATAAACAAAATTTGAGTTTATAGAGTCATGAAGTGGTTCACTGCAGTGAGCACAGGGAATGCTTCAGAGCTAGGATTTTATCTCTGCTTTCTGGGCCCTGGTCAGGTGGTCTGAAGCAGACGTGTAACCTGCAAATTACAGGTAAACAAGGAAATGCAAATAATTGGGGAGGTGGGTGGAAGAGGGAGGTGGAACAGGAAGGGAGGATTACAGGGAGGATTACAGCATGGAGAAGTTCTGGTCTGCCCAGGGGAGAGCTGGCTGTGTAGAGTGCTTCTCTAAAGGGTTGACTGTAAGTGCTGTAATGTGAGAGGGATATTCCTCCACTTGTGCCAGCCCTGGGGCGGGCAGGGGCAGCTTGGAGCAGGGGTTCCAGGGGCTGGCTGGGCAGTGTAACAAATTCAAGTGGAACCTGGAAAAAACATGAGAAGTGGCTGGGAAACCCAGTGTGAAGATTTGTTTTGTACTTAATTTACTAACTCTGAGAGGAATTCCTGGAGGCAGCAGCTTACCTGCATTGAGCAGTGGCAGAGCTGAATGCTTGGGCTTTGTCCAACCCACAAGGCAGGTGGTAGAATTGTTTTGGCCATATGAGTGGGCTATACTGGTGACTCTGGCTGGGGTTAGCTGGAATGCACTTGGGTTTGTTTGCTCTGCCTGAGTTTTGGAGTGTTTTCCTTTTGAAATCACCTTAATGAGTGGCTCATCCCTTTGCACCTTTGCTCTGAGCATGAAAACTTTCTTAATGTGAGCCTGAGCTGTGCTGTTCCACTGATTTTTGGTTCTGAAATGACACTTTCTCTGGATCAGTCAGTGCTGACAGCCTGGCAAAGCAGAACTGTGGGAGCACGTTGCAGCTGTGGCAATATTGAATGATAGTACTTGGATATAAACAGTTGAACTGGCCTGAGCACAGAAGATGTCTTTTGAAATGTAAATAGTTGCTTTGTCCTTCTGAGTAAATATGTGTTTGCTTCAGGGCCAAATTGCAGAGCTTTTTGTTGCATTAATGAGGGGCCTGTTGATACTTTTGCACAGTTCATCCTGCTAGATGTCTGCTGGGAAATTGAGATCTGCATAAATCAATAGGTTCTGTTGATATTAAAATGAGGCACCAAGTAGAGGACTGGTGGCAACACCTGATGTGTGCACACATCATTCGTTGTCTCTGTGCTTGCTGAAGGAAGATTAATAGATGAGGATGGCAGTGTGAGTGCCTGGTGTACCAGGTGCTGACTGATGGCCTGCTCTGAGAATCTTTCCTAAAACTGCTTGTGGTTTTGTCTGGGATTTGTGGGAAAGGTAGTGACTAGTATTCCCCTACAAGTACTGTTCTTAGGAACTCTTGAGGATGTTCATTATGAAGGTAGCTGTCTTTCTTGGAATCTTAGAGCATCCCTGCAGTATCTGAAGAAGAGCTGGGGGTGGTATGTTTCTTTTGAATCTCTAGCAATTTCCTTTCCTTGCAGGCATGATTGTGTGATACACAGTATCAAATCGAGTTGCTGACTGCAACTAAAGCCTCAAAAATCTGGATTTGCACTGTACTTCATTTACATTACTGTAAATCCCCAGGAAGTGACCAAATGCATGGTTCAGGAGGGGTTGATTTGGATTTTTTAATGCAGTTACCTTGACCTGCAGTTAGCCAGACCTGAGAGCCACGGCAGCATCCTTGCTTAGCTGAAGCTTTGCTGTTGCCGTGATGGTGAATTTGCTGCTTGCAACACCCCCTGCTCCCCCATCAGGACTTTACAAAGACTTTGCAGCAAATCTTTGTTGCTGTAAGGGAAAGTATTTTGGATTATATTATGCTGACAGTCAGTGAGAACTTTGCCACTAATTTCCTGGGGTCAGGATTTCACAAATCTATGTGAAGGCATGACCAGAGGCCTGGTACACCTCTAATTAAAATAATACACAGATGAAGGACAGCTGTGCAATATTGGAGATAACCAGGAAATGTTTGGAGGAGATATTGGTGATACATACTGGTTTAGTTCATGTACTAAAGTTTTTGCTGAGACCTTGTGGGAGTAGCTGGGTGCATTTGGATTTTGTGATGTCTGAGGAGTAATCCCCTTGGCATCTGAATGCCCTGCTGAGCTCTTAGTGCTGCTAACACTTCACTGTGAGCATAAAGATGTGTGTTAACTAGCAGCTATAACCAGAAAATTGTAAAATGGTGCTTAGGTCTTAAAAAAGGCAGAGAAGAAGAAAATAATATTTTTTTTTGTCTGTACATGTACATTTTTATTCCATAAACACTGCTGGTGTGTCTCATGCTGAGCTGCTCTCCAGGGAGCTCTCTGGGAGACAGGTGTGTTCCTGAGCAGCTCTCAAGACCAGAGCTTGCACTTCCAGCTTTCAGTGTATCTGGGGCTAGATGCTTCCATTCATAAAATATCAAGTCTGGAAAAGCCCAAAGATGTTTTTGCTCACTTCTAGGTAACTAGGCAAAATTCTTTTGCTTATGAATGTGTGCAGCTTTGTGTGTGTGGTGGAGGAAAAGGATCCACCAGCTCATTTAGGAACATCATGTTTTCATATCTCGCATGTGCTGTCAGTGGTTTGGGCTCCTGTGAAAGGTGATGTGCATGACTATCTAGTGCATATGGGAAACATCTAAATATA
This sequence comes from Toxostoma redivivum, assembly GCA_013397375.1. NCBI lineage: Eukaryota > Metazoa > Chordata > Aves > Passeriformes > Mimidae > Toxostoma > Toxostoma redivivum. The sequence continues at coordinate 1,539,393 of VXBI01014251.1, forward strand.
TGTATCTTTTTTATTTCTTCTAGGTTCTCTTTGGAGTTGATATTCTAGTAGATTTCAGCTATGCAGACGATCAAGTGTGTAGTAGTGGGCGATGGTGCTGTTGGTAAAACCTGTCTCTTAATTTCTTATACAACAAATAAATTCCCTTCGGAATATGTACCAACGGTAAGTGTGAGAATGGCTCCACTTGTTCTTTGGGCATGGTGGGGTGGGGTAGCATGAGTTCCCTTTTGAACTAACCTTGGTGGCATGCATGCCCTAATATGGGTTCTTACAGCCTCCTTTCCTCTTGGAGACTGACTAACAGAGCATGGAAAAGTATCAGTCTGGTACCCTGCTGCTGCCTTCTACATAATCTGGTATTGCTGGGCAGTTCACCTGTATCTGGTCCGTTCTTGCTACTTAACTGCCCTGCAGAATCTGTGTTTTCTTTGTGGATGGATTCCGTGGGTGAGATAAGCAGTGTGAAAAACTGCAGACCAGTGGAGAGCAAGCAGTAGGAACACGTGCTCTCACTTCCTGCTACATCTTTGTTTTTAGGAAAGGAAGTGTTTCATGTTGCTGGAACAGTCAGTGATTACAGTTAATATTTTCTGAGGTTCATTTTTCTTTTGCAACTCTGAAAGATCCAGAAGTGTAGTAAATTATGAAGGGTGACTGGTAAACTCCAGCTAAGTATGAGGAGCATGTTTGGATGCAGCCACATTCTTTTGTACTTCTAAATGTATGTGTAGTCCTTAACTATGTTGAAGTAACCTTTTTGAGTTTCACAGGGTCAGTTTTCTGAAATACTGAATCCCTTGACTTATCCAAAGTTCAGTTCAGAGCAGTTTGGCTGCTTGTGAGGCATGTGCACAGTTCTCCTGTTAGAAAATTGCTTTTCTGCTTGATATTACATATGCAAGATCAGTGTACTGCCACTGAGGTGGGTCAGTTTTAAGTGAGGTTGCTTCAAGAGACTGACAGCTGGATGTTCTTTTTACTAATTTTCTCTGTTATGGACCTGAAAAGGCCATCTATTAATATACAAGTTGAAGAGTTTATCTCTGTATCCCAAACAAATTTGAATCTGGAAATGCATCACAGAGAACATCTGCCAGTGAAATAGCTGTAATATTCTCTGTGTTACAAGGTAGCTCAGAAGACCAGGTAGCTCCTCTGAGATGCCAGATGTTTTGGAAGCCTTCAAGTTTGTCTTCTGTCCTGCACACAGTAGTACTGGCTGTAAATCTCTGCTAAGAAGGAATGTGGAAAACTTGCCAAAAAGTTAGTTGCCAGTGAAGTGTGTTCAAGGTGTGCTAAGTCTTCTTTATAGTGCCTTTTAAATTTGCCTCATGTTTCCAAAATATTACTTACCTCTGAACTTCATGGCTTGATGAACTTGCTGTTCTGGTGATATCAGAGGCCCATTCCTAATTCTGTGAATAGCCTAGAGGCATGTTTCAGACTCTGGAAACTGGTATCTAACCTCTGATATTCCAGTTAATGCTTCTAGTAATAAATGGACAGAGAAATAGAACACGTACTGCTGTGCTTGTGCAGAGGCCTGGCCACAGTATGGATGGAGAGTGCACCATTTCAGACCAATAGATAGTTCTGTTCAGTTGGCTTTGTGTTTTGCAGTCCTTTCTCTTCATGGAGGAAATCTCCCAGTGGAAGATGGGTTTCACGGTACTGCACATAGTTTGTTACCTGTGTGTTTTGTTGTTGCCATTCTCAAAAATCAAGGCAGTGAGGGGCACATCTTCAGAAAGTCACTGGCAATGTTTGGGTTGTGACAGCTCAAGTGTGGGCCCTGTCCCATGAGAGCTCATGCCAGCTGCTGCAATGGGCTGTCTGGCTTTGGCAGGAACTGAAACTTCTTTGGGCTCTGTTTTTTAGCCATTTTGGCCCAACTGAGGATGAAATGGTCTGTGAATTGTGCTATGAGACTACAGTTGCCTGGTTTCTGTGAAGGTCAGGCTTGTAACCCTGGCCTTCTTAGGGCTCTCTACCCCAAACATTTCAATAGAAGCTGTACCTTAACAATACTGGAATTAAAAAATCCCATTCTGCAGATAGGGAGGAAGAAAAAATGAGAAAGTAGACATGCTAATTGCCCTGAAAGGGCAGCTAGAGATGGTAGCTGAACAAAAATGAGAGAATATTTCTGGGGTATTGAGCTGCTGACCATCTTCTGATATGTGGAAGAGCAAATGCTCTGACCATCATTCTGGTTCCTTGTTCTGTTCCTAGGAACATAGGAGTCCTCATCCTGATCTGTCTTTTGAGGTCTTGAAGCAATACAGTCATGGCACATTGAATGTGCCCTGTGAAAAACTTTCTACCCTCCCTCAGCCTTGGGGTGTGATTTGGGATTTGGAGCTGGACACTTTCTTGTGTGTTCAGTAAGGCAAACCTGGTGCAGTGTGTGATGGATTGGGCTGCAGGTAGTGGGGATGAGTGGTGAAGTCTCTTGCAGTGCTTTAAAATCTTAAATGTGCTAATTCAAAATAGTGTGAGAAGTGGATTTCTGCTTCTGTGTGATGTTCTGGAGATATGCAATGTGCAGTGGCCATAGTTGCTTTCTCAGTCATTTTAAGTTGTGTAAAGTTGAAAAAATTAGGGTAGTGTCAGGTCTGTCTTTAATCATGGCTGTCAGGTGGGAAGGAGACATCTGAACTCTGGGGAGTACAGCTTGGAGCAAACTCACTGCTCTTACCTCAAATTTTGGTGGGTTTTTTTTTTTTTTTTTTTTCCAAGGACCTAAGCTCTTACTATATTAACAATATATGCATGTGACTGCTTATTTTGCACATCTCACCCTGCTCATTTGCATGAAAAGCCTTTAAGGTGTCTGCTGACTTCTTTCCTGTTGGGGTTTACTTCAGCTGTGAGAGCTGCTCAGGCTGCAGTTCTGTGAGCAAGCAGAACTTCCCCGTCACCATTCAGAGATCCTGACTGGCCCCAAATGACCATGCAGCAACTTGCAGGGGCAGGTGGTAGATTTGGGGTTTTTTGCAGTGGGAAGGATCTTTTCCCAAAGGTAGTTTCTGCAGTAGTGTCTGTTGTGGTTCTGAAGATAATGTGGTTATTGGATTGACGGGTGATGACCTCAGACAGTGCTCTGCTGAGTGGGTGTGTGTTGGAGGTGAGCTTTTGGCTAGGCCCTTGTGCTCAGTTGTTCTGTAAACCACTTAGTGAGTGAAACACTGGGTAGTGCTGGTTTTAATCTATTCAATGTCCTGGAGGGCAGTGCTATTGTGCCAGGTGCTGTTGCAGAGGAAATAGAACTTGGTATCTGGAGCTAGACTCTCCTTTTAGATTGAATTTGACACAGGCTGATTTTTACCAGATACTGCTTCCTTCAAAGAAGGAGCATAAATCCCTCTTGAAAGGATGGACTCTATAATAGAGTTCTCTAGATATGCAGAAATTCAGATCTCAGAGGATTCGGGTCCTGTGAGATGCAGCCCCATCACTGTGTGCCCTTGAAGGGCAGGGCTGACATTACCTGTTCTGTCCTTGTGGGGATGTGTTTACTGTGTCACCCTAAGATTGAAGTTTGGAATTTCTGTGGCAGTGTGGGAAACCTCCTTGCAGAAACAGGCAAACACTGTTGTAGGTGTTTGCCCAGTGGTTTTCACCACGTGTTATTCAGTGGTGTACCTCATATGTCTTTGTTTAGTATGTAATGGAAACAGCTGGACTATCCCTATTCCATATGGAATTGTTCTGGTAACGGTATTAGTGGTAACAGCACTGTAAGTCTGATGGTTCTGTTTTCCTGTAAAGGTATCTCTTGTTCAAATCAGAGGTGCTCTGGCCAGGTGGGTAGGATGATGGTTTGAGAGATGACTTATTCATGTCTCTTTTCTTGCCAGGTTTTCGATAACTATGCTGTAACAGTGATGATTGGAGGAGAGCCTTACACCCTTGGCCTCTTTGATACTGCAGGTGAGAAACCAAGTGCTTGTGTCATTGTACTTGACCAAGGTTTATCTGAGGTGATGTTGAACATGAAGACATACAATTGTTTTGGGTTTTTTTTTGGTTGAGATTTTTTTAATAGAAACAGAAAACGTTTCTTGATTCTGTCAAGACAGAATGACTAATATTAGACCTCTTAAATGTGTGTACATCTCTGCATCCTTAATGTGGATGAAGTCTGGGTGTAGATTTCATAAGCCCTCTCACTGTGTGCTTTTAAAAATTAAAAATCTGCTGACCTCTTGTTTAAGCTGCATCTCAGTTTTAGGCTGGAGAAATGTGTAGTGATGAAACAGCTAAACATTGCTTTGCATGTGGAAAGGGTTACCAAGAAAAGGTAGAAACTGGTTCAGCTGCTGGATACCCAGTCCCTACTGCCTGATAATACTGAAGTGGTGTTGCAGCAACTGGTATTGTAAACTCTTCTTCAGAAGAGCCCTTTAGAGAGCTTAGTTCATAAGCTTTCATCTAAAATTGTCTGATATAATTTAGACTGACTGTTTCCAGCTGTGTTCTTGCATGCATCATTAGTGTCTGATTTGATTAATGAAACAATCTTAGGCTTCCAGTACCCTGTAGCTGTTAAAGAAACTTTGCTGTTTGGTCATCTGGTCACACTTCACCATCTGAGCTGGGACTGAAGCCTGTTTGTAGTGGCAGCTCCAGTGACCCAGTGGGGCCTCACTTGATTCTCAACGTGCACCACACTTCACAGTCAGACAGGGACTCCTTACTGCCTCTGCCCCAGGTTTCCCATAGATGTCTCAGACATCCAGATCCTTAAAATTTAATGGTGATGCAAAACCATAATAACAGCTTGAGCTAGTGCTTCTGGGAAGAGACCCTGGACAAAGCAAACTGTGGGCTTCTATATCCCTCACAGTGTGTTTGAAAGTCTGGGGGCTTGCAGCTGAGTCCTTGGCTCCTGCTGTGTCTCTGAATGTCCCTCAGCTGCCTGTGCCACAGGTCCCTGGGCCCTTTGTGGTGCAAAGGGTCAGTGCCAGCTCAGCTGGGGCTCCCAGGCACCCAGAGCTGGCACTGCATCTGTACCCTGAGCTGTCTGTACTGAATGTATTCCTCACCATGGCTTCACTTAGCTCTCCATGTTCTTCTCCCAAATGTGATTTGTGTTCCATTATTGTAGACTCCCTGGTTCATGGATAAGGAGTTGGGTGGAAAAGAGGGACTCCTTCCTGACACACGATGTGTGGTCTGCTGTGGGGATCTTGGTGGTCCTACAGCAGTTGTAGCATGGCACAGTCCCTGTATGGGGAGTTGTGTTGGGTCCCTCTCTGCCTGTTTTCTGGCTGAGGGTTCACACCTCTGAGAGGTGTTGTGTGTATAGTTACACACATTCATCTATTATCAACATGAGCAGTGATCCAGCTAGTAATGTTGAGAAGTTACCAAATGACTCTAATGCATGTAGGTGACTTTGTGCACTTGTGAGTGTAAAGGCTTTCTGTCCAGAGCTGGACTGCTGAGGTGGAAGTATTTGTTCTCAATGGTTGCCTGCTTTTTCTATATAGCAGCCAGCACAGGTGACAAAATTTAACCATGTATGAAACACCTATTGCTAGTTCTCAGATTAAAACCCAAGTCTTTGTTTTGAGCTTGTACTTGGAAGACAGACTTTGGAGTAGTCTGTTAATTGCAACAAGGTATTTTAGATTTAGATTAGATTTTATCCCCTTCAAAGAGCAGGGCTTTTTTTGCAGGGTAATGAAATTTGATGGGATAATACTTGAAATGAATGGACTAGTGCAGAGGACCTCATCTATAACTGAATCCACATTCTGCATCTTTCCTTTCTAAATGAAGAGAGTGTTATGCAATCTGAGGGTGTTTGATCTCAAAATGTATTGGAGACTTCCCAGCTTTCCTGTGACTTTCAGCAGCTTACTGTTACATAGCAACTGAATGAATTCTGGATTTGAAACATAGATTTTTCAAATATTTGCATTCACTGTATGCTTGGCTCTTTGCTTAAGAGTTAGGATTAATCGCAGCAATGTTATTGTGATGAAATGTGCATTCTGACTCCCTGTAAAGGGCAGGATTTTGTTGTCTGGGTCTAATACAGTGTTAATTTTCTCCTTTCTAGGTCAGGAAGACTATGATAGATTACGACCCCTCAGCTATCCACAGACAGATGTATTTCTGGTCTGTTTTTCAGTGGTCTCTCCTTCTTCATTTGAAAATGTGAAAGAAAAGGTTGGTTGAACTCTGCTTTAAAAGGGAGCTGCTGAAGTGTGTCAGCAGTTATTTTAGGTGGTTAGTAACAAATGCTGTATCTCTGCTGTCTTTAGTGGGTACCTGAAATTACTCACCACTGTCCAAAGACGCCTTTTCTGCTTGTTGGGACCCAAATTGATTTAAGAGATGATCCCTCAACAATTGAGAAACTTGCCAAGAACAAGCAGAAGCCCATAACTCCAGAGACTGCTGAAAAGCTGGCCCGGGACCTGAAGGCTGTAAAATACGTGGAGTGCTCTGCACTTACGCAGGTAAGGGTTGGTCTTTGACCATTTTTGCTTGCTTTTATTCCATACTTTTTTCAGTTCCAGGGAAAAAACAGCTCAATGTGGATGTGAAGGGGTGTAAGCTCTGCTTCTGCTATTTACACTGTATCTTTCTCTTTGTCATGCTGTTCTAAGGCACAGAGAGCTGGCACTAGTACAAAGAAAATCAGCCTGTGTGGATTAGGCCTATGTAGAGGGGTGATGGAGGAGGATGTGTTTGCTTCTGTGCTGGAGAAAAATAACTGTTGAAAACTTAGAAGGTACATTATGGACAGTAATAATTGGGTTGGGACACAGAGTGCATCTCACTGCTGAAACAAGCAGACAAAGGAAACAAAAAAAGCCTCTCATTCAAGTTATTGCTGGTACTTTTAAGATCGGAAACCTTCATAGTTGAGAGCTGCCCTCTCTTCCTGTGCAGCTGGTGGTGAGTTGTTTCCTGTGTCCTTCCTTCAGACAGAAGTTCTGTCAAAACAGAAAATAGCAGTTAAATAGTTTTTAAGACAGTTCTTACATGATGTTTATAACTGGTGAATGTGAGTCAAAAGCCAACTAAAGTAGCTGACTTGACAGCAAGAAACTCAATTATCTTTTCCCTGTCAGTTAGGGATACTAGAGTGGGAGCTGTTTTCTGGCTAGCTGACCTGTTGCCTTGACTGGTGCTCTGGGAACTTAGTCCTAGGTTCTTACTCTTGCAGAACTGACTATAACTCTTTTAACAGTTTCTTTAATGCTGGTCTATAAAGAATTTGTTCCTCTCTGATGTGCATGGAACCAGGGGTGTGCAGTATCAAGCCCCTCACTCTTTCCAGTTGCATTGTGCATTCATCTCCTTGAGCATAAAACTTTATTACCAAACTTCACAAAGCCTGAAGTTCTGCTTGTCTTGCCCCTTTTGCCCAGATTGCATGTTGACTCTTCCATTTAAAATCCTCAGGGTTTTTTTTGTAACCAGGATTTTCCTGGGTGTCTCCTGTGAAGGAAGTGGCTTTGTGAAGTTGTGCAGGACACTGGCACTGGAGGTGGTGTGATGAGGCATGTTGCTGTTCATCCTGGGAATCCCTGATCAGAAGGTGGTCTTGGCAATGCTTCCTAGCTGCCCACAGGCAAGCTGAGGGCTATTTATGCTTGAGCTGTAATTTTTCTTGGATCTGTTCAGCCCCAAAATACTGTTTTAGATGCTGTGTGGCACAGCCTGAATGCTGCTGTTAACTAGGCTGTAGAAGCTGCAAGTTGGGTAAAATACCTGCTAAGGCCTTTGTCCTATGTTGCTCTCTGAGACCCTTTCCTCTGTAGCTTGGGACTTGAGCTTTTGTCTGCTCAGATTGCATGGAATCACTTGGAATTACCAGAGCAAGAGCTGATATGACAAAAAAAGTCGATGTTTATACATTTTTTTCTATTTCCAAATAGACTAATCTGTATCTGTTGCAGTGAACAACTTCATGCACTTGGAAGCTCAGCCTGCATTTTCTTCTGGAGTGTTAGTGCTTGTATACCAAGTGATGATTTTAGGAGTCAGGAGTGACATGGGAGGAGGATTCAGAACCTCACCTGGACAACTAGTTGGTTTGCATCTAGTCCGTTCTTCTCCCTTCATTTGTTGACTCACAAAACACTTTTTTTCTGGGTTTGCCATCAGTAGCTGGTGAACAGCAGTGTAGTTGCTGGGAAGGGTTGTGTGGAGCTCCTGGCAGCTTGCTGAGCACAGAAGCCAGCTGCTTCCCTGGCCAGGAAGGTGTTTTCCTACCTGCAAGGCAATGCTATAGTATGTGATTTTAGTTGAAGCGAGACTCTCTTTGCCTTGGATGCTGTCTGTGCAGTTCACCTCAGCAGTCCAGGTTGTTTTTTTTCTTCCCAACTATTTTAGAAATTACTTTGATACCATAGTAGCAAATACTCATAGAATCATTGGCATTATTTGTGCTGGCGTTATTTTTTTTTGTACTATGTGAATCATGAGAGGCTGAGTTCCTGAGTTTTTTCTGTAAAGACAGAGTGTCTTCTCCCCAAGTTTGGATGACTGTTCTATTAGAGAGCCAGTTCTATCCCCCTTTCCTCAGGTTGTGGAATCTTTTTGTGATGAAGGCATTTTCAGTGTCTGTCTCTAACCTTTCACAACAAAATAGGGCCCAGTGCCACTGCGACAAGTAGATAAGGCTTTGCTGTTAGGAAAGGGTGACTGACAGATTGCAACTACAGTAATTGTTACTTCTGTTACTCTTGGGTACAAGTGTCTGGACTTTCTGAAGCCCAGTCAGTCTTAGTACTTAACACCAGAGAGAATGCTGCATTTGGTTTCTTCTTCCTCCTGATGGTGGGTTGCCAGTTTTAACACAGATTTATAAAATGCCTTAAGCGTTCATAAACAGAGGAAGTAAAGGAAGGCTGATCTCAGCCTGTTCCCAGTGTCACACAAAAGTCATGATTTAAACAGGCTTGTGTGCCTGTGGTATTGAACACAGTTATAATTCATGTTGTTACTTTTGGTCATCCAGGCTTTTAACCCTGGTCCATTTGCACAACACTTTTGTCCCAGTCCTTTTTTTTATCCTCTTCCCTTTTTTGCTAGGTTCTTCAAAACAAATCCCACATTCTGCACTCCTGAATAAATTTCTCCCAGGCAATACAAAAATAAGAGGAGTCCCTGAGCAGAAGAATTTTAGTAAAATTGTTTTCTTGACTCTTGTCCTGCCTGGGTTCTTAATCTGTCTAACAGTACATAATTGATTTTATGCTACAGCCTTATTCTCACAGAGAAAGGAAACCTAATTACTATTTAGACTTCAGAGGCATTATCTGAACTGACTTTACTGAAGTCTTCAGCTCTTTTGTGGGCCTTAGCTGCAACTCATTTAAAGAAAAAGAAAAATTGCTGGGGAGGATGTACAGAATGCACATTGCAGTTTCCTTAAACTATTGTTCTTTCAAGTATAATCTCTCTTGTGATGTGATGGCCTCAAATGCTTCCAGATGGCTGTGCCTTAGAGGTCTCCTATGTATGTGCTCCAGTAAAACAAGATCAAAGGCCTTGTTAAAGGGATGTATCCAGTATAACCTGTAAGGGAGAAACCAGTTACATTTGAATGATCTTAAAAGAAGTCTGAGCTTTGCACAGACTGCAGTTGTTTACAGGATGGAATTGAAGCTTTTCTATTTGCCTTCAGCTGTCATAAAGCAGTTCTCCTGAATTTTTGAAGGGTGCACTCATGACAGTAAATTTAGGCGAGTCCAGTTAGCCTAAACTGAGCCAGGTTTCACTTTTGGTGTGGTGTGTAACTAGGCAGAGCTGGGTGGGAGTGGTAACGCCCTGCACTGTTCCTGTTGTGCTTACAGCAAACTCCGTGCTCCGGTGTAACCCCTGCAGAGTCCTGCAGCTCTGTCACTGCTTGTGTGGTGTTGGTTGCACTCCTAATGCTGTTCCTGTCTTCCTGTGGTTACACTTGCTTTGGCAACTAGACTGAATAACTGAAATGCACCATTTCCATGCTGGCTCCCAGTGTCAGAGTAGCACTGGTAAGGTATTGCATCACTTGTAAAGACTGAGAGTTAGATACTGCCAGTGATGATGGCTTACCAGGGTGGTCCTGCTTCCATCCCAGCCTGTGTGTTCCCAGCCATTTGGAGACTTCAGTTATTCAGGGGCTGAATTCACAAAGCAGAGGAGTTGTTTGGAGCCTTTGCTCTGGACCAGCTGCCACCTGGAGAGTTGGGATGAGTAGTCTGTGCATCCGGGGTGTTCACTTATCCACAGTGGGTGACAACAAAAGGTTTAACTGACCTTTTGGGTCCCTGTGGTGGGGCAAGCTGCTGTGTGCTTGATTTATTCCCCTGTAAACTCCCAGCAGTGGAGTGGAAACCATCACCCTTTGTGTGGCCCCTGCCCCTGTGTTCTTGCTGTGTTCGTGCCTCTGCCCTTCTGAGTGTTGATTTTGTCCGATTTGGCCTGTCACATGTTCTGTCTCTGTCATTGACTTCTGGGTAATCTTAATGAGATTTTCTCCTGGGATCTACTTTGTTTTTTTGCAAAGTAAATCTGTTTACTGCTTCTGTGAATTCAGCCTGCTCCTGAATGCTCTTTGTATCTGCTTGTTTTTCTCTAATCCTCTAACCTGGCTGCTGTTTTTTCTCCTCCCCTCTGTCTTGTAGAGAGGTCTGAAGAATGTGTTTGATGAGGCTATCCTAGCTGCCCTCGAGCCTCCGGAAACTCAGCCCAAAAGGAAGTGCTGTATATTCTAAACTTTCTTCTTCCCCTCTTGCTGCTGCTTCCTCTGTCCCACTACTGTAGAAACCTGGTTAAAAATGAATCAAACCACCTTGATTGAAAGCTGTTGTGCCTGCTTGCCATCTTAGAGCAACTCTGTATTAGCTCTTGGACTGAAAACAGTACTTGAGATCTTTAGTAAAACATTGTGACTGTGGAACGTGAACTGGACTCGCTTAACTCCCTGCTGCTTGGGTTGCCAGGTGTGGCTAGCTTTATAATTCAGGCTGTTGGGGGAAAGGATTTGGTTACATCGTTATTTAAAGAACGACCAAAAAAATAAGAGATGATGTTTGATCTTCCTGAATCCAACTGGAAAAAACAATGCGTGTGTTTTCCATTTCTACTTGTGGCTCTTAACTGTATTTGCATGACAAAAGTACCTGAACTGGTGATCTGCAAATGATGCTGTAACGTGAAGGGTTTTCTGGTTCTCCTGTGTGCAGTGAGATGTTTTCTGTTGCTGTTGCTTTGGCTGTCTGTGCTATAGTGGAGTATCTGTCAGTCCTTGGGGGGAAGGAAATATTGATGTACTTGCTACTGCTTTATGAACTGTTAAAATTCTTGCTTTCACTAACATGGTAGAGCTCTTAATTTCAATAATAGATCCTTAAAGCCTGTTACTGTAAGATGTAAAGCTGCTGCTTACTATCGTACTTCTGATTTTTATTGTTTTAAGGAAAAAATATCAATTGTAGCTTGTCTTTAAATTTTGAAATTAAAAATTGCAGTTGTTTGTATAAATGACTGATGAAGCTTTATTCAAGTTGCATTTCCTGGCTCCAGTTTAATCCTTAACAGAATATATGGTACCCCTCTGTACTTCTCTCAGCTTGACTTCTCTGCTGCCATGGCAGCTTCTGGGCTCTGCCTGGCTGCTTCTAACCCTGGGGTGTTTGGGGCTGGATGCCCGACCAGAGCATGTACTGAACCAGGTTATCATTGCATGCTTGCCTTGTCTCTCCTCCTCTGATACTCGGGTGTGTTGTCCCAGGCGTGCTCCAGGTTGAGCTCTTCCATCTGAATGTAGCACTTTCTACTTTGTCATTAGCATGTGAAATATGTGAGTAGCCAGTTACTCATAAAAGCTGCCTTAAGGAAATGACTTTGGTGTGCGTGTTTTGCTACTTGTGAAGTCCACTGGTCTGCTCTCTGAGGATTAGTTTTCTTGTTCTGAAAATGAGATGCTGTGCTCAGAAGCTGCTGAGAGCAGTGGTAAGGAGGCTTTGGGGAAGGCAGATCTCCATGTGTCCTTAGAGGGGTGTGGCTGCCACTTGGCTTTCTGGGGGTTTTGTTTGTGTGAAAACTCAAAAATGAGAGTGCCCCTTTCTCTGTTTGCCCCTTTTCAGAAAGGCCTAAAGAATGTATTTGACGAAGCGATATTGGCTGCCCTGGAGCCCCCGGAGCCGAAGAAGACTCGCAGGTGTGTGCTGCTATGAACGTCCCTCCACAGCCCCTTCTGCAAAGCTGGTGTTTGATGTCATACTAAAAGCAATGTTAAAATCAAACTAAAGATACAAATTTTAAGATTTGTTTTTGCAATAATGACAAATGCCCTGCACTCCCATCTCCCCCACACGATCCCTGTGTGAGATGAGAATGTTAGTGTTTATTCCCCAGTGCCCTCTCAATTCAGTTAAACTAGTTAATTTTGAGTAATGATGTATTATCAGAAGACACTGATCATTACTAGTTTTTTATTTTGTTTATTATTTCTAATTTTTTTTTGTTTAACATCAAGGCATGCTCAATGACTTTTTCTGTAATAGACTAATTTTAGGCTGTTTAACTGAAGTCTTGCGCCTTACGCTGGTGTGGCAAGACTGGTTCTGGTTTCTAGACCTTGTAGGGCTGTCCTGCAGCCAGCCAGCAGCCTGGGTATGAGCAGACTTTAGTCAGGAAAGCAAAATGTCCCAAGCTGGTGCTTCTCTAAGAAGGATTGTAGAAAATACATCTTCTCTGAAGTTGCCTTGTATCTTTTTCCCCTGGCTTTTTAACTGTGCAGGTCAAAATTTATACCACATCCTCTAAGTTACGAAGCCTTAGGAACAGGAGAATGATTTTTTTTTTTTCTGGATGTACCATCAGACTTGAAACTAACTTGCTGGTCTCTTCCTTAATCTTTGCCACCATAATCTTTTGGCTCATGTTGAAGAAATAACTGCGCCTTTGGAAACACGCCTAGCTGGGTCAGTTGGCTTTTAATGAATCTACCTTCTGCCAGTCCTTAATTATTAGAGAAATGCTTACAGTGACCAGCAGATACACTGCTGCTTGGACAGCCTGAAGGGACCTGGGATATGCTACGCAATGGGTTTTTGAGCTGGCTCTGATAGTGCATCTCTTGCTAGATGCCTTGGCATCCTTCAGGGAGGGGTGGAAAGATAAACCTGTGTCAGTTGAAAGGAAGTGCAGAGGGGGAGAGGCTTCTGGTGTTTGGTGTGACACCATATTGGGACCAGTTGAGTGAACCCCTTTTTCTCATGAGTGACCTTGAGCCTGTAAGAGGGGCTCCAACCCCTAAGGATCATGTACAGTGTCTCTACACAGACCATCTGTGGTATCGTAAGGATTTTACCAAAAATATATTTTGGTTTGCAAATTCAAAAAATTTTAAGACTTAGGGAATCTTCTCCATCTTCCAAAATTTCAATTTCTTGTAGACCCATTAGTGTTGAACCAATGCTTTTTCATGTCTAAGTTCTTTGTATATGCATTCTTTTCAGATGTATTAAAGTATCTTCACAAGCCTGCCTGAGGGTAGTTATTTCCTTTGCCTTTCTCCTGAGTGTGAGGGAGTTGTAAATATGGCTTTTATCCCTTGTGAGTCCCCCTCTCCTCCTTGTCAGCTAGCTTGGGTCTTTCCTTAATGTCTAATCCTTGTCAGTCTGCTTCTGGCTTCAGTCCTGTCAAAATTGCTCTAACCTTTGATGCAACATCTTTACTGTCAGACTCCTATTAAGAGAGGGTTTGGTAGTTCTCAACTAAATAAATACTCAGTGTGCATGCTCCCAGATAGTAAAAGCTGGCTTTTGGAGTTTATTGGGCTCCTGTACCTCTTCTGTCAAGAAGCTTCCTGTTGTTCCCTGCTCATGGGCAGATAGCAGAAAGCCTAAAGGGGCAAATGACATACTTATCCCAAAACTGCACACACTTCATCACTCCATTTTGTTCATGCTCCAGAAGAATAGTGAATTCTTACACTGTTGATAATAAATTATTAAAATACATTAGCAAGAGCCTCACTTTTCTTTTAAGAAGCTGATTTTTGTGCACTCTAATCCCAAATCTTAGTGTAAAATGAGTGGTTTTTCACTTTTCATAGTGATTAGTGTTACTGTTCAGCTTTGCAATTCAGTTTTAATTGCTGCCCTTTTTGGGAAAGTTTGGCTGGAACTCTGGGCTTCCTGGAGAAGATTATGCTGGTACTTATTGGTGGCTGTTCTTACAGTTTCTTCACTTTGTAACAGCTAATCCTAATTCCCATGTCTCAAGACAGCAGCAAGACCAAGGGATTGCATGCAGGAAACTGCCTTGGGCATGGAGGGGGAGAGCTCTTTATGACTTCTTCAGAGTTACCCTGACAAGCCTTTTCTCTCTTGGATATGCCCAAGTGGTCCCTCTGCATACATCTTCATGGCAGTGATCTCTGCCAGTCCTTTCAGCTAAGCAATAAAGTCTGTTGTGTTGAATCAGGGCTACAAGGCTAAACTTGGCTCTGGAGGGAGTCCAGCAGGCACTAGATGATGGAAAGGCATACTTCTCAAGGGGTGGTGCTGTTTCCTTCTTCCTAGTGTTGCATTAGCTTTGCAGAAGTCTGATAGCTCCCTGGATCTGCTGGGACATAGCTCTCCCAGGTCTGTCACTGGTTAAACAAGCTCAAATAGCTCTCATTTCACACTGTGCCTGCTTTTTCCTGGAGTGTGGCAGAGAAGTTTGTGTGAGGCCAGGTGTGGGAGATGTGCTCTCTCTTGCCAGGTTCTCAAATGAGCTCTGTGGTGACTGTCTTCCTTCCTGTATGAAAGCATGAAAAACTGTCAGAAGCTGGCAAATCCATCACCTGCTCCCCCTTCTGGAACTGCCACTTTCACCTAGTGGGATTGAGGGCACAGGGCTTGAAGGCAGGTGGGAATATGTGGCACTTGTTTCATTCTGGTATGGTGAACCAGTCTAGTGTGAGCTGGGATTTCCTCACATTACTGGCAGAGGATTTGCCTCTGCAGATGTACTTGAGGCTCAGGGCTGTTGTCCTCTCACCTGTGAGGGCTACTGAGGTATCTGCAGCAGCTCATGAGCACAAACAGAACATGAGTTTTGGACTGGCTGCTTAACCAGCTGCTACATAAAATCCCAGAATCCCAAACTGGTTTGGATTGGAAGGAACCTGAAAGTCCATCTCATTCCACCCCCTGCCATGGACAGGGACATCTTTCACTAGACTAGGTAGCTCCAAGCCCTGTGCAGCTTGACCTTCCATGTGCTAATGGAGTCCTGTGTAAAGGGCCAGACATCTCTCATGGGAAGATGCCTGAGAATTCTATCAAGCTTGGGCTGGGGGGCTGCATGGAGGCTGAAGAGCAGCTTTATGTCTTATTGGCTGAGACACTGCAATTTCTTATTAAAATCTTTGGGTTATTCATGCAAGTCTTTTACTAAACAGCTGCTTGCTTCTTCCTGCACAAGGATTAGGTTTGTGATTTGAGGGTTTTGATTGGCTCTCATTTTGAACCTCTAGTTCCTTATATTAATCAGGTAGTGATCAGAGTTCTTGCTTCTGTTGGCTACTCAAAGCAAGTGGCACTTAATCAGCTGGTTGCTGTCTCTGAAGCAGGGATCATCTCTTTTCCCTGTCTGGGCTGTGTGTTCCCATATGTCCTTCACATCAGCTCCATTAAGCTGTACAGGGAGACAGTGACATTCAGGGATTGCATGGAAATGTGACATCTTGCACGTTATTTGCCTGATGAATTAGTGGACCCTGTTTTTCAGGGTCAAGCTGATACCAGGAAGAGTGCAAGGGAGGAGGTAGGAGAGCAAATCTGCTTTAGAGGGTTAGGGAGTAGGTGGGAGCATGCCCACAGTGTGACCACTACAGCTGTATCAGGTAAACTCCTGTGTGCTGTGATGACAAACAGCGTGAATCAGTTTGTTTCCCACTGTGCTGTTGACATAAGGAAATCGAGGACTAAATAGGGAAGTAGTTAGTGTGGAAAAAAGCCTTGCCTCTTGTAGGGGACATACTTGCACCTGAAATCCAAACCAAGACACTGGACTCCAAGGTTGATTACTAGGGGGAAGAGTGCTCCAGGGCAGCAGTCACTTTCCTGAGCAGAAGATAATTTAAGTATACCTTAAGCTCAGTGTCTCCCTTGCTGATTTAGATGGTATGTGGAAATTTTCACTGTATATAAGATGATTCAGCTAATCCTGCTGTTTCTGTACCTTCTGGTGCAGGCATAGACTGCATGGCTGCTGTAATGCCAACTGGTGCTTAAGATTGTATTAAACTGGTGCCTGTTTTTTCTTTCCAAGCTTTCCTGTGCTCTACTGTCATGTTGGAGTCATGAGCCTTTTCTTGCTCTCCCTTTCCTGTTTCCCTGTGGGGCAGTGGGAAACTGTTAGCCATGGAAAAAATGGTACTGTTGAACATCAGATGCAGTGAGGGTCATCTTTACTGCAGTGTTTGGGAGATCAGTGAGACAGGCTGAGCTCTGCAGCTGTCCCAGAAGGCAGTTTCTTTGGTCAGCTGTGTTCTTCTCTCCTTCCCAATAATGTGCTGGGCATTATACATAGTGTGGCCCTAATTAAAATATGGGGAGGAGGGGGAGGAGGGTATCAAGTAAGGAGAGATGGGCACATTTGATAGGACCTCTGAGAGAAGAGCTTTCAGGAGCAATGGCATCCTCCCCAACAAAACCGAGTCACCCAGGATTCTGAGCAGTTGGTTTCATGGCATTGCACAAACCTGTCACACACCTCCAGTTAGGTGTTGCCTGTGGCCTTGAAAGGCTTTCTGATTATTGTATTAGTTCATCTGACCTGGGATGGTTCCCTTTGTGCTTCACTGTCTCTGCCTGGATTATGTGTCTATCCTTCATGTCCTAAGGGGTTCTCAAAAAGATTTGACAGAATGCAGCTATGCAGCTGCTTTAGTATTACATCGGATTGATGTACAAATCCTCTGAGTTTTCTGTCCTTTATGTGCTCTATGTCACATCCCAGAGTGGTTTTGAAGTGTGCTAGTGGGATTTGCACTAGATGAGATGTAAGTGGGTATTGCCCTGCAGTAGAGAATGGAATTTGGGTCATTGGGGTCTGACTGGAGGGAGTTTGAAGGGCTCCCAAAATCTCAGTGTTGCTCTTGGATTGGTTTTGCTTGGTGGATCTGCTCCTGCTGCCTTTGCTGCTTGCTGCTGCACACAGCTGACAACAGACCAATGATTTTGTCATGTTCTCAAGAGACAGCAGTGTCCTCTGGTACTTGGCCACCATCTAGATCTCCACTGGGAGATGGCAGTAGCTGCCTCCTTTTAAAACCAGACTCGGAGGGTACTTGCAAGAGCATTGTCAGCACTGGCCTGACCCAGCCTTCCTGCTGCCGTAACTTGTGTGAACCAACCTCTCTGTCTCCTGTCTGGCTCTTTTCCATGGGGTGCTTCTGGGGTGCTGTGCTTGGAAGGTGTCTTACTTTGCTTCCCCTGGCTGCCCGTACTCCACATCCTCTGAAAAACATTCCTCTCTGTTGTTCCTCTTTAAAAAGATCCAGCATGACAGAGGAAATTACTGCTTCAAAAACTGCAAAGAATAATTCTGAACTGATTAAATTATGAATAAACAAGTTCTAGCTACTGAAATGCACTCGTGAATTTCTACTAGTTTTGTCACCCTGGTCCCATTGGTGATCTGTTGCTTTCATGGGCTGAATCAATTCCTGAAATCAAGCCTGGGAAAAAGCAGCCATGATCTGGGAGTTGGCTGGAGCTCTCTGTGACCTTCTGCCCTAAATGACTTGTCCAGGATTGCGCAAGAACCCGGCAGCACTGGCGGAGGCTGGAGCTCAACAGCAAGGTTATCTTAGCTAGAGATCCTGCTGTCCTGCCACCAACACACGGCAAATCCAGGGCTCCTCCCTCTTGTTCCTCACTACAGTGAGGTGAGATGAAAATACAGCTTATCGTGGGCTTAGGAAAAAAGTCTGAATGCAAAATAAATTGACTGTAGATGAGATGGAGGAGCTTGGATGAGGGACAGGAGAAATCCTGATCTGCATGTGGGCTTTTGGCTGATTTTGGGGGTTCTCTTGGGTATAGATTATGTGTTTTTTTAGACCCATCCTGATGCTGCTACCCTCTGCCTACTGCTCAGCTTTGGCAGAGGGTCAGAGTAAGCATTTATCTGATCACCCCCTAATGCAGATGTTAGTAAATTTACTAACTTATGCCAGGGAGGTTTTTGGCTGGAATTGTCAACGTGAGCCCTGTGAGCTAAGGACCAGCTGAACATGGACCCAGCTGGACACTGTGCAATGTCAGGTCCCTGGCACTTGGCTGTAGGCAGAGCTTCCCTGGGGCACGGATGGGGAGGCAGCTCCTGGCCCCTGCAGGGCAGTGTGTGTGTGCTGGGCTGTCCTTCCAGTTCATGCAGTGCAGTAGCTGGGAAGGGCAATGCTCAGCAGTGGAACATCCACCCTGTGTGTGTGTGTGTGCCTGTCCGTGGTGCATTTCCAGCTGCCCTCTGGTGGTTTGTGACAGAAGGGCTGAGGTTGGAATTTGGCCCCTGTTCCTGACGTCTGAGAGCCTCTGCTGCCAACGGGAACTTCGGAACTGAGCGAGCCTTGGAGGAGAACCCGCAGGGTGGGACATGGCAGGGTCGAGTCCAGCAGCCCTGCAGTGCTGCCTGGGTCGGAGCTGCTGATAAAGCCTGATGAGCTGCTAAACGAATGGACTGTAAGGGTCACACAGGTTGGTTCCTGCATGGAAGGCGGCCTCATGTTCCAAGGTGAGGGGGTGGAGTTCTGGAGCAGGAAAATGCAGACTGAAATCTCTACAGCACACATCTTCATGGGCTCTGGTGAGAAATGGGCCTCAGCTCTGATGCACAGGTTTGCTATCACCTTTAATCTCTTGCCATCAGTATTAGTGCTGGAATAAACTACATAAAATTAAACCAGATATGTACTGAGTTCCTGACTTTTAGTCTTGATGCATGTGTGAAAAGACTTCTGTTTTGAATTTCCAGCTTTTCCTTGATTTTGAAGGAATCAGGACCCTGCTGAGGGTTGTGTAGGGCACCTGGGGTGACTGCCTGCACACAGGGGAAGTTTATGTGCATCTGCTCACCCCCCCTTTGCCACTTTGTGCTGCAACTCTCAGCCTGAAGTGGCTGTGTAAATGATGTTTTCAGTGTGTGAGGAAGAAGCCTAAACCCCATAATACAAGGGATGTACTGGTCCTGTCTGTACAGTCCCTGGAAGCCCTATCCAGAGTTGGACACATACTGTGTAGGGTTAGCATCTCTTATTTTGGGGTGATGGTGCTCACCAAAGTCTACCTGCAATTGCATGGGAAGGAGACAGGGTTTCTTTCCACAGAAGGGGAAGGTTGGTTACTTTATCCAACACTCAGCTCTGAAAGGATGGAGGTGTCAGAAGCAGAGTGCTGCATACATTTTGTTTGAATTTAATACAGGACCTAGGTCTGGGCTGCTGTCCCATGCATAGCTGTGACAACCTCCCTGTGCTCCCAATGACAGTTAGAGCTGGAGGGAGCTTGCCCCAGGAGAAACACACCTCTTGGCCCTTCCTGAATGTTTTGGGAGGATCAGATTGGAGCAGAGGTTCCCTTGCCAGATGCTGTGGCAGCATTGAAGCCCATGGGTGTCTTGGCCCCTCCTTCATAATTCTCTGATGGTTTCTCTTCCAATCAGGTGGGAACCTTCAAAAAGCCCTGTGCTCCTGATCTGCAGCTAGTCCTGGCTTAGATCATATGTTTCCCAAATCTCCCTCCTACCTTTCTCCATTGGCTATTCAAGGGGAACTGGAGATGTTAGCACAATGCTGCATGTTTCCCAGAGCTCAGTGAGGTGGGCTCCTCCTTGATGGTTTCTGAGTTGTTGGCTGGCTGTCACCTGCCTGTGCCATTCTGGGCTGTGGACCTTCCTTATATCCCAGAGTCAGTGTAGGGTGAATTCCCTTTAAATGCAGCTGACGCTAGTGGGGGCAAAACTACAAACATCAAATGATGATGGGAGCTTACAAGAGTTGAGACCTGATGTCTTCAGGCAAGGTAAGTGACTGCTTTGGCCCTGAAGGAGTGTTTCAGCCCCCTCAGCCATGGCCTGGCTGCACAACCAACTCCTTCCTTCCAGCCTGTGTGTGCTGCAGAGGTGCAGGACTGTGCCAAGTCCATGGAAGATGCTTGGATATATGTGGGAGGTTACAGCATGAGAAAGGCTTGTCCTGGAAACCTACTCTAGCTTCTTCCCTTCTGTTGTGGAGAGTCTGAACTGGGCACCACTTTTAGAAACTGCTGAGGCATCATCCTGGCAGCCAAGAGGCTTGGTTCCTGTGAGCCTGGTGAGCTCTGGCCATGTTTGAGTGGTTCTGCTGCACAGGAGAAGTCACTCTGTTTTCTGGAAAGCAGAACAGGCAGAGGCAGGAGAGTAGGGTGAGGGGTGGTGGGCTGGGGGCGCTGTGATGGGGCTGCCTGGTTGTTCTCTGCTTTTATCCAACGTGTAGTTTTAAGAGACATTGGCAGCCCACTCTGGAGCACAGCATCCCTGGCTTCATTCCTAGTGGTCACAGTGCTGGGATGTGCACGTGGCTGCTGAAGTCACTGTTCATAGCAGGAGATGCTCAGGAACCGAGAGGGTTGGTATGGCAGATCATAGAATCCTAAAATTATTTGGGTTTGAAGAAACCTTAAAGATAATTTAGTTCCAATCCCCTGCCATGGACAGGAATACCTTCTACTAGACCAGGTTTCTCCTGTCCAACCTGGCCTTGAACACTTCCAGGAATGGGGCAGCCACAGCTTTTCCAGATCCTTGGAGTCATTTAGCCCCACTTCAGAGCTGGAGGGTGAGGTAACAAATGTTGATTCAGCCATGACTGGGGTTGGATCCTGGTGGAAGATAAGGCCTGCTCAAAGCCAGGACTGTGTGACAGGAACTGGAGCTCAGTGGCTTCTATAGAGTGAATCAGAGATTTGTGAGCACAACTGGTGTGACATGGGACCTTTACTCACTGTGGGGATTTGCTGGGGGTGGGACAGTCTTGTCCTGTGTTGCCTCCATTCAGGCCAGCTCACAGAAGTGTGCACCAGTAACTGCAGCTTTCCAGGGATCTGCACCTGAAGCACAAGGAGAAAGCTTTTCTGTGAAGCTGCATTTCCCAGCTCATCTCCCACACCAGGAGTGGAGCTCCAGCAGTAAACCAGGTAGGTATTGGTGTAGGCATGGTATTTGCATTTGGGTGCTTTTTGGATTTCAGGATGAAGAAATGAGCCCACCAAGCCCTAGTGAGGCTGGCTGGCTGTATGTTTTGGCTCAGGCAGATAAATCTGGGTTTCTGTACAGATTCTGGCAGTGGTATCCAAGCTCCAGGGATGCTGTGAGGCTGCAGGCCTTTTTTTACTTCCTTTGAAATAATGAAAAGAAAAAGGGAAGACTGAATAAAAATAAGTCTCCTATGGCAAATGAGGACAAACAAAAAGGTGCTGGCTGATAGCTAAAGCCTGTTTAAAATAAACCTGAAAATGTTTTGCACAGCATCTTCTTTTGTTGTTTGACATACTGATCACTGATTTGGGATGTCCTTGGATAACATGGGAATTTGTCATTTTTGTGCAGTGGGGGAACAGGTGGAGATGGAACTGGCTGCAGGAAATAATCTGCAATTTCTCACTGCTGCTCAGCTTGTGCTTTGCTGGGGCCTGTGCAGACAACCTCATCATGCAGTCCCCTCCTCTGGTGACGGGGCTTTACCTGGGACCAAATCCAGCATTTGGATTGGTAGTTTTCCATTTTCCTGTCATATGCAGGATGACTGCACCACTCCTGAGCTCCTTTTCTCCAGGCTGAGGCCCACCAGCTCCCTCAGCTGCTCCTAATACCCCAGACGCTTTCCCAGCTCCATTCCCTTCTCTGGACATGCTCCAGCCCCTCCATGTCTTTCCTGTCATGAGGAGCCCAGAACTGACCCAGGATTCAAGGCAGGGCTCCCCAGTGCCCGGCACAGAGGAACAATCACTGCCTGATCCTGCTTTGCCACTGCCTCTTGCCCACCTGGGCACACTGTGGCTCATGTTCAGCACCCCCAGGTTCTTTTCTGCCCAGCAGCTTTCCAGACTTTTCTGCATGCCTGGAGCACTGTCTGAATTCAGGACCCTGCTCTTGGCTTTGTTGAACCTTGTGCAATTGGCCTTGGCCCATCAATCCAGTGTGTCCTGATCCCTCTGCAGAGCCTTCCTGCCCTCCAGCACATCCACACTCCCACCCAGCTTGTGGTGACTGTGATGGCACCATCCTGGCTGCCTGGGGTGGGTTTTTGGGCTCTCACCACATAAGCACAGCCCCTTTGCCCTGATGGATGTTGTCCCCAGCCATGTACTCCCCGAGCTGGGCTCTCATCTGCAGGATTCTTTGCAAGGTGCTGCTCGCTGTCTTGCCTGCACTGCAGAGCTTTATGGGGCTGAACGGGGATACCGCCGTGCCCCAGCAGAGGTGAGTTCCTCTGTCTCAGGACAGCCCATGTCAGGTTGTTCCCAGCCCACTAGATGGCAAACATGTAAAGGCTTTGCTCGTTCCTGGCCAGCCCGGTCATTGGCTCCAGTGCCAAGAGGAGGGCTGGAGGAGTTGGATTTCTTTTTGCTGGTGCCGTCTGCACCAGCAGCCACCGGCTGTGGGTCCAGTGCAATCATTTACATTTCCATCTCCTTTGTATAACATCAATACTGGGGCGTGCACAAACTGCTGAGCTGTTTACAGCTGTGCTGGAGCTGCAGCATCGGCTGAGCAAGCCACATCCAGCTGTGCTCCCGTTGCTGCTGGTGTTGGTTTTGGCTTCCTTCGGATGAACCCAGCCCTCGTTAACAGAGGACCAGGAGGAAGAGGACAGAGGCTTGGGGGTTTAGTGGGGTAATTTGTTCCACTGACTATGCTGAGCAGTTTGGGTTTCCCTGAGTGTCCCTGGCTGCTAAGCAAGCATATCCTCAGTGACTGTTTGCCCTGATGCTGTGTCCTCATGGAGTGCTTTATGGGCACAGTCCCCTCTTGGGTACTCAGATCCAAGATCTTATTGCAGTCCACAGCTTCCTCACAAGGGGCAGTGCAGGGGCAGGTGCTGATTTCTGCTCTCTGGTGACCAGTGACAGGTCCTGAGGGAACAGCATGAAGCTCTGTCAAGGGAGGTTAAGGCTGGATGTTAGGAAAAGTTTCTTCCCCCATAGGGTGCTGGGGCACTGAACAGACTCTCCAGGGAATGATCATGGCCCCAAGGCTGCCAGAGCTCCAGGAGTATTTAAACAATGCTTTCAGGCACAGGGTGGGATTGTTGGGGATGTCTTGTGCAGGGTTAGGGGCTGAACTTGATGATGCTTGTGGCTGCCTTCCTGCTTAGGATGTTCCATGGTCCAGGGTAGGTGGAATGCTGCCCAGACACCCTGTCTATCTCTGTAGATGTCCCTTCAGTGCTGTCCCCTGTGGTTTGGCCTCTTTGGTCAAAGAAACTGCTCTAAGTTGGAACCTCTCCGAGGGAGTACACTGCCAGCAGACCAGTACCTCCCCCAGCTTTGGCTTCTGGACCTTTTGCCTTTTTGCATGAAAGGTGCCACTTGAGTTTCCAGGCATGGAATTTTCCTTTGAGGTTCAGTGAAAGAGTGGGAGCATCTTCTATCTGCTAGAAGTGATGAAGTTGGAGTCTGCCAAGGTTTCATGGGACATAGAAGAGCTGCTACCAGCTACAGATACTGGCCAGGGAACGTGGGGACATGGCTGTTGCTGCAGCAGAGCAGGAGACTTTGAGATGCCTGAGTAATTCAGGAACTTGATGGATGCATGTATTAAGGTGCCTCTGAAAATCCCTCCAGACTTTAATCTGTATGATGAGGAACTGAAATACTTTTGAAAACCTGGCTGTGGTGTCTGGCTGGAGCTCAGCTGCCATGATTAGACAGCAGCATTGCTTTGAAGATGGGATTATGTTGCTTGATGGGCCTTTAGAAGTGTGAGCTTTGACCTTGTGCCCTGATCGAGCCTGTCCTGTTCCTCAGTCCTGGATGGAGACAGAATAGGGCACGATTTGCCTGGGGCAACCTGGTGTGACTGAGGTGTATGTTCAGGTACACTTGTAACTCTGGTAGGAAAGAGGAAGGGTCTGGGCTGTGTGACGTGTCCACAGTGCTAGTGGGACCTGTGCAGTGCATATAGTACCTGTGTCACCCTTCAGTGATGAACTTGACAGTGGATGCAGAACAGCCTTCACGTGGTGCTGTGGGCATCTGCTTTTTCACAGTAATCCAGACTGATTTGGACTGGAAGGGGCCTTAAAGTTCATCATGTTCCATGCCCCTGCCATGGGCAGGGACACCTTCCACTAGACCAGGTTGCTCCAATCCCTGTCCAATTTGGCCTTGAGCATTTCCAGGGATGGGACAGCCACAGCTTCTCTGGGCACCCTGTGCCAGGGCCTCACCACACTCATGGGAAGAATTTCTCCCTAATGTCTAATCTAAACCTAGTGTCTTTCAGTTTAAAGCCATTTTGCCCTGGTCCTTCCTGGGGTCCGTGCCCACTGCATGGTGCTGGCTCTGCCTCTGCAGTTTGATTCCTGGCTCAACCTCCCCTCATTCAACTGTTGTCCTCTACTCTGCTTCCCTCTAGTTTCATCCTGCCTTGGATTCAGCCTGGCTCCAACATGGTTAATCTGTCAAACTATTTCTAACAAACATATCCAGACAATGGATGATCATGGATCTCTGCCTCCTCTCCCCTCCTGACCTACAGCAATTTAGGTTAGAGAACAATAGTCTAAGAGACTTGATTTCATTCTCAGGAAGATTGGAGCTTTGGTTGTAAAGATAACAAAGTTTGCATAGGGGGCTCCAGATCTGCAGAAGGTGCAGTTTACTGTTGTGATCTTTAAAACTTCTCCCAGCACACTGTGAGCTGAGAGTGCTGCTTGCTCAGCCTGCTGCTCCTGTCCTGTGTGGGGCCAACCTGCTGAAGAGAGCAGACACCCCTGCTCTGTGCTGAGGGTTAGCTGAGGCTGTGGCCTCCCTTCCTGAAGCACAGAGACTCAGGACACTGCCTCTAAGGCAGAGTTTTGGGGTGGGAAGGGGATGGAGCACTGACTGTCTCTGTTGAGGGGAGTTCCAGGGTGATGGCAGCTGCTGAAAACATTTTGAGCCAACTACGATGCCATTCCTGGAGCCAACAGTGATGTCCATTGCCCTTTCTCAGCTTTAAATCTGTGGAAGGACTTGTTCATGTACTTAGAGGTTCATTGCTGATGCAGTGATGCCAAGGTGATGGTTGTGTTGGAGGTGGAGGTAAGTCTGACTCCCACCTTGCCTGGCAGAATCACAGCACAGCCCCAGTGCCCTGCATAAGGTGTGCTCTGCATAAGTGTTGTGACTGAAGCCAGATTTCCAGTCCATTTCTTGCCTGTCCCCTGCTTCTGAGGAGAGACATCTATTTGTGTACTGATAATGGAGTCCCTGAGCTACAGCCATGTTATTCCTTGTCTCTGTGTGCTGGTTTTGGCTGGGGTGGAGTTAACTGTCTTCACAGTGGCTGATGTGGGGCTGTTTTGAATTTGTGCTGAATGCAGGGTTGATAATACAGAGATGTTTCTGTTATTGCTGAATGGGGTTTACACAGGGCCAAGGCCTTTTCTGCTTTTCCTAAGGCCATGCTGGGGAAGGGGTTGGGAGGAGGCACAGCCAGGACAGGTGACTCAAAGTGACCAAAGGGATATTCCAGACCACAGGACATCATGCTCAGTGTATAAAGCTGGAGGGAAGAAGGAGGAAAGGGGGGACATTTAGAGTGATGGTGCTTGTCTTCCCAAGTTGCTGTTCCATGGGATGGGGCCCTTCTCTCATGGAGGTGTTGAATACCTGCCTGCCCATGGAAAGCAGTGAATTAATTCTGTTTTTCTTTGCTTGTGTGTGTGGCTTTTGGTTTCCCTACTGAACTGTCTTTATCTCAACCCATGAGTTCTCCAGCTTTTACCCTTCCAGTTCTCTCTCTGATACCACTGGTGGGGGAGTGAGTGAGTGGCTGTGAGGGGTTTGGCTGCTGGCTGGGGTTAAACCAGGACAATGTGCCAGATGCCTTTTATTACTGTCTTGGGTGGAGTTAAGAACTGCTGGAAAAGCAGTCCAGGAAGTGCTGGAAAGCATGGTGCACCCTGCAGGTCCTGCCACAGCTGGAACTGTAGGGGAGATTCCATGTGCTGTAATTCCACTGCCAGACCCCCTTGTCTCTCAGCACCAACCCCCAAGGCACACCAAGAAAGCTGGAGGGATGTAGGCTCCTTCCTGGGTGCCTGAGGAATCCTGCAGCTTTGCAACAGTGATGCATGTACCCAAAGACCAGCACTGGATTCTGGAGTCTTGGAAAATGAGGGTGAGTAAGGGGGCAACTTTAAAACAAGTGTCACTAGAGGAGCTACTGCTGACTCCAATGACCTGTGGGCATGTCTTGGGACCAGAGTGCTGATTTGGGAAGGTCTGTGTTGTGTTTTCATTCCTGGGAACAGCTCAGGGAACCAGAGCTCTAGTATGCAGCTGGGTCTGTCAGTCTTTTGACACTGTCCCATCCAAAAAGGCCCTGAATCTGCTCGCTGAGCTTGCCAGCTCTGGCTCCTTGTGTGCTTCCCTCCTTCTTCCTGGTTGGAAGGCATGGGCAGAATGAGTCTGTCCTGATTGCACTGCAGTGACAACAAGGATCATTTTGGTCACTACAGGTGCTGTCAAAACTTGAAGGACCACACACCCCCAACACAGCCAACCAGAGCTGGCTGGCTGGCTGTATATCGGCATCTCTGGCTGGGAGGTTTTCCTCTGTTTTGGGGAGGAGCTGGCATCTGGGGAGCCAAGACAAAGGGGAAACATTGCTTTTTTTAAACTCTCAGGAGCCTGAGCATTGGTTGCAGCAGGTCCTTAATTCCAAAGGAATCATTCTGTCTGCAGCTGTGGCAATGCTGGGTTAGTCTGCTTTGTGGCAGAGCTGGTGCCATTGTGTGCTGGGTCAGTCTCAGCTGGCCTGGAGTTTGGGGCAGACTCTGTTCAGTCATGGCTTTTGGAGGTTTATTCCTCTGCATCCATGGCTCTTTCCTTGTCTGTGAAGACTTTGCATGGGAAGGGTGGGAATCTGAAGGGTGGATGTCCTACAAGTTCAGCTGCCTGCACAACTTGCCCTAAATAACCTGCCACTGCTGTGGCATTTGTATAGACCATCTCCAGCCATGTTTTGTACTTATGGCTTCCT
The DNA here is from genome assembly GCA_013397375.1 of Toxostoma redivivum. Classification (NCBI taxonomy): domain Eukaryota; kingdom Metazoa; phylum Chordata; class Aves; order Passeriformes; family Mimidae; genus Toxostoma; species Toxostoma redivivum. Next base: position 1,566,639 of record VXBI01014251.1, read on the forward strand.
TCATCCTCCTGTCCAGCCTGCTGAAGATAAGACCCTGGGGATATGGCATCAGCCCAGTTGCAGCCATTGGGCACACTGGAATACACTGAGGAGACACTGAACCACAGAATCACAGAATCAGTCAGGTTGGAAAGAGCTCTGAGATCATTGAGTCCAAGCTATGAACACCATCATGTCAACTGGACCATGGCACTGGGTGCCTTAAACACCTCCAGGGACAGTGACTCCACCACCTCCCTGGGCTGGGTCCCTGGGAGCAGAGCCTGACCCCCCACCTGGCTACACCCTCCTGTCAGGGAGTTGTAGAGAGCAAGAAGGTCCCCTCTGAGCCTCTTTTTCTCCAGGCTGAGCCCCACCAGATCCCTCAGCTGCTCCTCACAGCACATGTGCTCTAGACCCTTCACCAGCTTTGTTGCTCTTCTCTGGACCTACTCCAACCCCTCTATGTCCTTTCTGAATTGAGGCACACAGCACTTGAGGTGTGGCCTACCAGTGCCCAGTGCAGGGGGTGGCCACACTATTCCTGATACAGGCCAGAATGTCACTGGCTTTCTTGGCCACCATGGCCTTCTTGGACACATGCTGGCTCATATTCAGCTGCTGTTGACCAGCACCCCCATCTCCTATTTCGCTGGGCCACTTTCCAGCCACTCTGCCCCAGCCTGTAGTGCTGCATGTGGTTATTTGTGGCCAAGGTGCAGGACCCAGCACTTGGTCTTGTTGAACCTCATGACAGTGATCTCAGCCCATTTATCCAGCCTGTCCAAGTCCCTCTAGCAGATAAACATTCTGACCCAACTTGGTGTTGTCCATGAATTTACTGAGGGTACACTTGATATCAGTAAATATATTTAATAGGGCTGGGCCCAACATTGATCCCTGGGGGACACCATTAGTGACTGGCCACCAACTGGATGCAGCACCATTCACCACCACTCTCTGGGCCAGGCTATCAGCCAGTTCATCTTTCCCCAGTGAAGATGTACTTGTCCAAGCTGCGGGCTACCAGCTTTTCCAGGAGTTTACCATGGGAAACAATGTCAAAGGCTTTGCTGAAGTCCAGGTAGACATCTACAGACTTTCCCTCATTCCCTAGATTGGTCACCTGGTCATAAAAGGAGAGAAAGTTGGTCAAGCAGGACCTGCCCTTCCTAAGCCCCTGCTGGCTGGGTCTGATCCCTTGGTTGTCCTTTGTGTGCTGTGTGATAGCAGTCAGGATGATTTTTGGTCAGACTGGCAGGCCTGTCGTTTTCCAGATCCTCTTTCCAGCTCTTCCCAGCCCAGTTGCCTGGGGTAAGTGCTCAGGAAGAGCTTGAAGAGCTTGGTCCTGCCAGGTATAGGGGTATGGCTCTCCCACTGTCCAACCTCCAGTCCTGATCCATCTGCCAGCTTATGCCCTGGCTGTCTCACATTTTCCTCTTGTGTGTCTTTGCAGCTGCATTATGGGGCTGGAAGCTTCTGGGCACCCACAGGCACCATAGGAGGGAGTGGTAAAGGAGCTGCTTTGTGCCTGCTGGCAGCCTTTGAGCTCTCCTGGTGCTAGAAGCCCCCAGTCCTTGGGGTGCTTGCACTGAGGCACAGTTTGCTGAATGCCACCAGGTGCTCCAGCATGGGGATACCTGGCCAGGATCACAGTACAGCTTAAGGCTCCACACAGACAGGAGCTTAACAGCTTGACCCTAGGACCTCTCCATTACAGCCTTGGGGCAGTGGCTGTGATTTTTCATGTGAGTGGAAATGTCTCCTGAGCCAGGCTGGACACTGCAGTGAATCCACTGCAATGAATCCCTGGCCACGCACTGCAACAGGGGCTGGACAGTCCCCAGCTTGTGGCAGAGAACTGACTGTCTGTGGGCCAAGGGCTTGTGTGTGCACTGTGACCCCGAGACAGTGTCCAGATGGGCTGTCTGAACCCAGCTCTTCAGGGGGTCATGGTTACTCCACTGCTTGGTCATGGAGCTGGTTGGGGAGGATGGGTAGCAAGCCCCTGCCTGTCCAAAGGTACTTGAAGGGACCCCACAGAAGAAGAGGTTTGTCCCTGGCCATACATGGGAAATAGGAATTTGAGGACACTCCTTGGTGACACAGCTCTCATCTCTCCTCCAGCAGATGAGTACAGCATGATCCCAGCCATGTCCTGGCATGGGTGCTGGGTGGGATAAATTCAGCTCCAATATAGTGAAAGGTGAGGAGGAGCTGGCAATCCCAGCTTCTCTGACGCCACCTGAGATCCCCAGTACCCAGGCAAGACACAGTTCTCAGCATCACCATAACCCCACTGACTTCTCTCCCACACTGCTCCCAACACATCTCTAGTGTGTGCTGGCTGTCCCAGCACACTTGATCACACACGCAGCTCTGACCTGCTGGGGATGCCTCAGTGCCATCTTGGCCTGGCAGCAGCTGTGCAGTGCCTGGTGCCAAACAGCTCCAAGCAGAGCTAGCCTGATGTAGGCTGGCATGCCAAGGGACAGGGTTTGCTGCCATGCTGCCATTGTTCCTCCTGTCCTCCTGGGTCCCTTTGTTGTCACATGATGTCCCTGGAGAGGAGGGGCCTGGTTTTAACCTGTTTAATCCAAAATTGTGATGTGCCTCAGAAAAGCTTGTCCACCCTGCTTGTGCTGCTGCATCGAGTGATTCTAACATGAGCAGGAGTCTGCTGAGTCCCAAAACCCTGCCAGGGACTGTCACCAAGCCTAGGAACATCCCTGACTCCAGAGGGGATGGGTTGATGTTTATGGTGACCCACATGCCTCTGCATCCCAGCAGCACCTAGCCAAGCAGGGCTGGGGCAGGGGGGCCCAGCAGCATTTCCCCCCTTTCCCCAAGTTGTTATTTCAGCTGCTGGAGCCTTGGCAGGGCTGATAAACACCCTGCAGGTGCCGTCTGCAAGTACTTGTCCATGAAATACCCCCATGCCCTGGCTCAGGGGGGTTCCCTCACTGCCTGCCCCTGCCCTCCCCAGGCCTCTGGGACAGGCAGTGCATACACAAACCCCTGTCCTTGCCTCCCTCCTGACCTGCTGAACACAGGCTGCTTTTCTCTTGGCGTAGCAGCAGAGTTCAGCCTCAGCCATCATGTTCCAGTCCTCCAGGGCTGCTTCTTAACCTGGAGAAGCAGTGGGTTATTTGTGTTGCTCTTGGCAGGGACACCCAGGCCCTCCAAAACGCATGGAGGTGTGGGGCACAGGCCAGCCTGTGCTGTTTGTGTTGGACCCACCACGCTGGGAATTCGTTCAGTTCAGCTGCTAATTGCTTCAGAAGTGTGGGGCTGTGTCAAACGGATGCACGATAGGGACAGCAGGCATGGCTGGGGGAGGAAGGCTGGCCCCACGCTGTTTTGCTCAGTGCTCTCAGGGCTTTGGTATCTCACCTCTCCTGGCTACATCAGCCCCAGTGAATCTGCGTGGAGTGGAGGTGTTTTGGCTGTGACTCTGTTTCTCAGGAGCTCCACTATGGAGATGTGATGCTTTGTTTCTGGGGTGGGGAGAGAGAGTGAGAGAGACCCCCTTCCCTGCTGCACATCATCTCTTCTAGGATGGAGAGGGAGAACTGGTGGGCAAGAGGCTTTCCCAGCCCCAAATCCCCATGCTAAGCCCTGCTAGTTCTTCCTGCATTGGCTCACCCAGGTTTGCTGTCATGCTTGTTTTTAAGTCCCACAGTGCTCTGACTGATGGCAATGGAGGATTTTGCCCCACAGAAGGGCTCCTCCCTTGCTCAAGCATGAGCTGACCTCCTCCATTCCTGTGCCGTTGCTTTAGTGCTGGGGTGATGGAAGAGTTCCCTCACCTTGATAGGGGCACAGCTGAGGGCAAGCAGGAGTGGAGAGGCCTTGAAAGCACCACCCAGTGTGTTGTAAAGAGCATTTCTGGGACCTCCAGACATGCTGGCACCCAAACCCTGGATGCTGGTTGTGGGCTGCTGAGCGTTTACCTTTGCAGGCTGGACACACCATCATTCCTCTTTGAGCAGGTCAGCTCCACCACTGTTTCTGTAGCATCAGCTGTCTGTCCAGGTGGAAGGGGATGTCCTTTCCCAGAGCTGGGTGGGATCTAGGACAGGAGGAAGTGCTACCATGTGCTATCCTGGCCTTGGGAAGAGGCCACCAACCCTACCACCATCTTTCATACAGCTATGAACCATGCTGCTGACCCAAGGCATGTTGACCCCAAGGGCAATGTGCAGGGAGATGGCTCTGTGCCAGGTCAAGGACTGAAAATTCCAAGCAGACTCAGGTCTCTGGGGAGGACATGATCCCTTGGTCCTCATGCCTCTGAGATTTGGCATTGACTGTTGCTTTGAGCCTCTGTGGGCTAAACCAGGATGCCTGTCCTGTGGTTTCATCCCTGCTGGATGCTTAGCCCTGCCTGGCTTGCTGCCCTGCTGGCCTGCATCCTGTTGTCCTGCCTGTGCCCTCTCCCACCCTTCTCTCCCTGCCCCTGCTTTCCTTCAGTAATTATCCTTTAAAAGTCCAAACACCTATTGTCCAAACGGGGATTAAGCACCATCTGTACAAACTTTGAGGCCATTTTCAGTGACTGGAAGGAAACAGATGACTCAGAGAGGCATTGCGACACTGATCACTGCCTGAGCCAGAGGATGTCAGTGGAGCAGCCCTGCTAACCCAGCACCTCCAGGCAGCCTTTGAGGCTCATGGCAGAGCAGCCAGCAGCAGTTTTCAGAGGGCTGTGAGTTCCCCCCTGATTTGTGAGCTGTTTCCAAGCAGCCATCCCTCGTGGCACAGCTGCAGTCCATCTGGTCCTACTGTTAGCTCTGAGGTCTGGTTTGGAGTGGTGCTGGTGAGAAGGTGGTGCAATGTGTGGGCTTCATGGCAGAGCACTCTGGCCATGAGATCCATGGTTAGTGTGGCACCTCCCAAGACCTTCATACTGTGGTCCTTTTCCTCAAAATGGTGACCAAAGATTGGTGAAGGTAGTCCTGGAAGAAGGTGACAGTATCCACTGATAGATGTTGGGAGATGTCTTCTCATGGGAGCAGAAAAGTTGTGCTCAAGTCCCTTCTCTCCACACCACTTCACCTGCCTTGTACATGACATACTCCTGTGGCCCCTTGGGACTGGGATGTTGTCCAAACTGAGGACAGGGTAGTAGTGCATGGGAGGCAGAGGACCAGGCTGCTGGCTGTGGTGGCCCAGCAGTGAGGAGCACTTGGCCAAAGTAGGATATCCAGCAGGATGTTTTGCAGGCAAAAGCAAAACCCTGCTTTAGCAAAGTCCAGCAAAAAGCCCCTTTGATCCTGTGTCCTGAAGGAAGTTAGGGGAAACAAAAACAGATTAAGGCTGGGAAGACTGAGTGGATTAGACGTTTTGAAGGATTTGAGATTATTTAGCTGATCCCATGGTTACAGGATGTGGATCTGGGTCCTGAGGAGTACAGGCACAACTAAGACCAAGGAACTGAACAGGGATCCTGGATGATGGATGTGAGGATGAGGAGTGAAGTGCTCCTGTTTTTTGTTTGTAGGGGAACCGTAGCTTGCAACTTTTCTCCTTTGCCTGTTGTGCTTGTTCTCCAGCTCCACCATGGCTTGTTTCTGGCTTGCCAGGACTCTGCTGATTTCCAAGATGTGATGCTGAGCATCTTTGAGCTCAGATCCAACAGCGAGGATGAGGCAGGCCTGGACTTTGGATGATGGCAGTGGTCTGGGAGAAGCATCAGGAAAATGCTCTTCATTTGGGAGCTCGGCTCCTGCTCATGGTGCTGTCCCTGCTCACTTCATTGGGACTGGAAATTGGTGTGAGATATGCTGGGGGTATGCATGTATCTGAATCTCATATCCTGTGCACAGCTCAGTGCTTTCACATCCTGGGAGGTGATGGTTGGGGCAAGAAAAAAGTAAGTCTCAACAAGGAGCTGTGATTAAGACAGCTTTACCACAAGTGAGGTCTATACAGATACAATAGGGCCAAAGGTTGGTAAAACTATTAGGCAGAGTTTAAGTAAAATGATCTGAAGACAGTGCTAAGGCAGGTAAAATTTTGCTTGGATTAACACACAAAACAGAGAAGAAAAGGAGAAGAAAGAATTTCCCCTGTGAAAGTCTCAGCTGGTTCAATTTCCAGTGACAGTCAAAGAGTTAAAGTGATATGTTGGGAGTTATGAGTGTTTATATAAAAGAAAAGTGGCAGGTGAAAGGGATAAAATAACACAGTTTGCAAAGCAATGCAATATGTTTGAATTATCCAAGGATCAGAGTAGGAATTTGGAAGGTAATATTGGATAGAAGGAAATGAGAGATGAAGACAGAAATAGGATGGGGCAAAACCAGCTTGAGGTGGCTTTCCCATTGGTTACTGTAAAGGGGAAAAAAAGGGGTTGGTATCATTAGGACCACTGTGAATTTGTCTATTAGGCTTTTTTATTATACTTTCAGAGTTAAACTCAGGGCCTCTGCTGTATCAGGATGCAGAACAGACCCTCCTGAGCTGGGTTTGACTGCAGGAACGTGCAGTCTGTTATGTGCTCAGAACAGCCCTTGTGCTCAGATGACCTGTAGAACACCCAGTGCCATTCCTGACTGAGAGCTGCATCCTTCACTTCCTCCTCAGTGTGCTGTGAGTGCTCAGCCCTGTGTCAGAATTGTGTTCCCCCAAACCTCCAATGGGCTGAGCACTTCTTCAGCAGTGATTAAACCACTGCTCTCCATCTGCCCAACCAGGTCCTCCTGCTCTTGCTGCCATAGCACTAGGAGGTTTTCTTCATGAGGAAGCATGTGGGTGAAAGGGTCTTGGCACCACAGGAAGATTCATGGGATGCAGCTGGGAAACTGCTCTGCTAGGAGAGCTTGGGCACTTCTGAAGGGCTGCACTTAAACTGTGGCAGAGCCATGCAGGAAGATTTAAAATAGATATATCCCACTGCCTTCACTCCTTATTGGTTTCTAGAACCTTGTCTTCACCTGCTCTCCAGGCACCACCCCACTAGCCCAGAGATCAACTTCTCCTGGGCTGTTTGCTTGGTTCTGGGATGTTTCTAGCTCATGCTGGCTGAGAAACTCAGAGAGTGCTTGGGGAGGTGGCAACATCTCCACCATTGCCTCTGCCTGGAGCCTTCTGCCTGGACAGCTCTGGAATCTCTGCTTGCCTCCTCAGCCCCATCTTCATCCTCACCTCTGCTCTCCTAAATGTTATGTTGTTGCCTCCAGCACCTTTATCTGACAAAGCCCTTGGGCGGCAGCTCTCTCACAGCTGTGATGTTGGAATGCTTTCCCATTCCAGGAGTGCCTTCTCTTATTGTGGTTTCTGTGCCTTTGGCACTCACCAAGGAGACCAGGACTGTGTTCCAACCTTTGCAGGGTTTACAGGTACAGTGATAGACACCAGCCTTCTCTAACCAAGAGAAGGTAAAGGAAAAAATCTAAGGCCAATGTGTAATTGATGCCTTGACTTCCTAAACCTGCAGGCTCCCCAGAGGAGGGGTCACCATAATCCCATAATCCCATAATCTTATCAGCCTGACATCTCCTAGCTGTGTCACATAGAAAACTGAGATGATGAAGTGACTTTATTGAGGACAAAATCACAAAGGACTGATTTAATTTGCATCTAACTCAGCTCTGAGGTCCTCCCAGATATGCTAGGTTTCTTGATGGAAATTAAATGGTTGCATATTTTTCAGCTGGCCAGGTAGCAGAGTAGGAATAGGAATAACAGTTCTTTACTAAGAAAATAAAAATACAGTAATATAAAAGAAACCAAAACATTGACAGAGTCAGAATACAACCTGACACCCCATCAGTCAGGGTGCTGGTAAGCAGTCCCATTAAATGGTGGCTGCATCCTCCTGCAGTGACAGATGTGGATCAGGGTGAGCAGTGCTCCTGTAGAAGGTGCAGTTTTCCTCTGAGGCCCAGTGATGGTGCAGAAGGGTCTGCTTTTCCTCTGGGATCCAAATGCTCTGATGTTCCAAATCTGTTTTTATCCGGGTAGGAAATGCTCGGCTCCTCCCCCTGGGTGGAGCATCTCCCCATGGGATGATGGAATTGGATCAGCCATGGCCTGGGACTGCATGGCCATGGACAGGAGATATCTCCTGGAGGGAGGATGGGTTTGGAAAGGATAAAGAACACTGCCCCAGCTGGTTTAACAGCTGGTGATAGAATGGATACTTTTGGTTACATCCTGCATTGCAACCTAAGACACTCTATAACCCTGCTACATTAAAATTTCTGCACAACTTCAGAAGCAGCCTGAAAACTCCCCTTTGAAAGGTATAATTCTTGGGTTCAAGAATTATTTATCAGCTACTTGCTGATAAACTTCTATACACTGTCTTCCTCTCCTTCACAAAAGTGGAGATTTTGAGGCTATAGATTTGATGCTGTCAGGTGCTGCTCTCCTGGGTGTCTTTAGTGGAAGCTGTAGATATGAGGGAAGATGCAGCAGCACTTCTGGTTCCCTTTTCCTGGCCACAGCAATTTTTCTGACAGTTCCTTGACTGTGGCGGGGTTGTGCATCTCTTGTTTCTTAAGCAGCAAAACAATGATGTACATGCAGGTAGTTGAAATCATCTTGCAGACCAAAGGATGGGAGCTGGAGAAGCTGATGGCTTCTCAGATTATGCTATAGGGAACAGGTACAGAGTTCTGGCAGTGGTTTATATACCTCTATGAGATCACCTATGGGCACCTGGGAATGATAAAACAGGTGAGAGGTGACCAGCCATCATCGTTTCAGTTCCTGTACTACAGTATACATTACCTACCTGCTGCTTGCCTGCTTTGCCACTCTGCTTGACAGTCTTCCTTTGGAAAGGGCTTGAGGTGGTGGTGAGACTTTGTCATGGACTGAGTTTGGCTACCCCCAGCTCAGGAGGCTGAGACACCTGAAGAGACAGACCACTGCATTTTCCCACCTCTTCTTATTAGGCCTTGCTGTAACAGCCTCACAACCCTCTGGGTAAAGAATTTCTTCCTAACATCCAATCTCATATCACCTCTTTTAGTTTAAAATTGTTTCCCATGGTCCCATCACTGTCTGCCCATGTAAATTTTGGGTGCAAAGCTGTGATAATGCAACAACTGTCCTAGAACAGAGCCAAGAAGAAGAAGTAGGTTCAACAGCCACTGAAGGGTTTGGGGTGGGTTATTTTTTTGCACTGCTGAGAAAATGACTCTTATTAAAGCTTGCAATTTATGCTTTCATTTGTGGTGATGAAGAGCTGGAAGGAGAGGATCCTGGTGGATCACTGAGCTCCTTTGGATCAAACATCTAGTGTTGAGGCACTGCCAGAGCAATGTGGGGATCCACAGTGTATGGAGCTTACTATGGCAACACTCCTTGCACATGCACTTGAGGAAATGATGATCAAATCTGGGATGGGAGAAGGAATATGCTGTTTGCTCTGGAAACCAGCCTAGGAGAGATGGCAGCTCCTGAGGACTGAGCACAGGCACAAGGATGGGGCTTGCATGTGTCTGCCTCTCTGGATCCCTGGTAAGGAGCCTGGTGGCTGCAGAAACACCCTGGGCATACCTGTGAGGGATGAGAAGGGCAGAGCCTGGTGCAGGTGCTGCTTGAGCTCCAGGTATTGGTGTGGTCCAGCCTAAACGCTGTGATGCAGGGCCTGATCCTCAGCCCAGCCCCTGCCTCTTTCTCCCCTCCACCAACAGTGATTGTTACCATTCAGTCCAAGGCAGGTTGCACAATTTATTTTGCTGTGCTTAAAGCAGGATTTTGGCAGGCAGGGTCGGGAGGCCTCTCTGAGGAGCGCTGGCTGGGCGCCCTCCTGCCGTCACGGTATCACGCTGCTGTCCAAGGCTCTGCTGCTGCCGGTGGCTGTCCTTCAGCATGGCCTTGTGTTGCAGCCTAGTGCTGCTGAAGGACACTCTGCAGGGCCAAGGCACCACTGACATCTTCAGCATGTGCAGGTGGAAGTGATGGTCACCCCAGCCTGGGTTCTCCTGTGCCATGCTGATGTGAGGCCAGTCATGCCCATGGTGGCATGGCGTGTGTGGTGTGGCAGCTGTAAGGAAAACTGATCCTCTTCTTCACCTGCCCATGCAGTGAGACACCATTCTGTTGAAATATCTCTTTGGTGGTCCTAGACATTTCTTTCCTGCTTTCCTTCTTTCAAGCATCACCTTGCTTCCCTACAGCCAGCTGGTAAAAGTCTTGTGGATAAAGGGAGAGAGGGAGATGCAGGAGAATTACTGTGCTCATTGCTGAAGGAATATGCAAAGGGATTTGCTGTAATGTTCACTGATGGTGTGAGGGAGGGAAAGGATGTGAGTGCTAACTTATGCTCTGTCAGCATCATTAATGTCACCCACAGTGATTGAATTGCTTTGCAACAAGCAGTGGGTGAGGCTGAACATGCCCAGGGAAGGAGAATGAGATAGTTGGGAGTAATGGAAGTGTCCTTGGCCAGGAAAGGGCATGAGGGTGATGTGGTCAAAACAGCTGGGAAAAATATCAGCTCTGCCCATGTGCGTGGCTGTGCTGGGCTTGGACTAGATCCAAGATCCAGGGATGGAGATGGGATGGAGAGCTGGGAAATGTGAAGCCCAGAGCTTGAAATAGCTGAGGTTGAAGGTACCTGAGACCTAGGTGTACTTTCCAGTAGAAAAGGTGAAGAAAACAGAAGAAGCAAAACATGGTGGTAGAGTTGAGAGTTAGGGGAATGGGAAAAAAATATCATAAATTTACCCTTCAGAGCAGGGTGGAGAGGACTTGGAGGAGAAGTCCTGTTTTTGCTACGATGATCTCAAGTTGGCAGTGGGACATCCAGGAAGGTTTATGAGGAGGAGAGGCTGGGTAGAGATGTCAGCCTGTGAGTTATCAGAGGAGGGATGAGCTTACTAAGGAGAAGGATCTAGTGCTGGGCCTGTGGGGCTGGAATGGGGCCAAGCACGTGGCAGGATGCAGTGGTGGAGAGAGGCATGGTGTGATGTGGTCTGATGTGTGTGTGGGATGCAGGGGATGGGCAGAGTAGGCAGAGGGCATTAGAAGAGGAGAACACAAATATCTTGCTCTGTCTATGGTCACAGAGAAGCCAGTGTCTCCCTACACCTTGTTTCAGGAGAAGAATGAGGCATCTTTTTTCACTGGAGACAATTCCCTACCTGAGGCTGAAGCTGGAGTGGGGAAAAGAAGTGCTGGAGGAGTGGGATCCACCAGGGGAAGAGAGAAGCTGTTGGAAATAAGGGTTTCTGGGAGGCTCAGGCATCATTTTCTCCCAATCTACCATCCTCTCTCTGCAACAAGTTAAACTTAACAAAATATGCCTCAATCCCTGCCACCACAGAAGTCAAAAGGAGAGAAGACATTGGTTTTACCATGAGCCAATGAAAAGGTGAGCTTTGAGAGCTCACAAATGGAGAGCTACAGCTAAAGAAAGGAGACAAGGCAGAGTGTACAGCTGGACCCAGCAGCAACCCCTGCTGAAGCAAGAAGCTCCAGACTGCAGGGAACACTGTGAAAAGCATGCAGCAAATGCTCCTGGCTTGGGGGAAGGACAAGGGACAAGCAAAATGCACTGTGGGCAGCTTGGAGCATACCTGGGTATCAGGCACTGCATCCTCTCCAAATCCAGCTAAACCAGCACGGTGATGGAGGCAAGAGGCAGCAGTGCCCTGACTTGGCATCTATGGGCAGTTCTTGCCCCTCTCCCAGCTCAAACGCACCTCAAGCCCACTGGCAGGAAGCTTCCAGCAGCACACCAGGTGGCTCCTTGGCTGTGGGCATGGCAGGGCAGCACTGTTCTAAGCAGATTGATATTGATGCCCACTCCACAGGAGGAAGTCACAGACTTACTGAAATCTAAAAACAAGTTATTTCTTAAGCCAGTGGTGTGTCAAGTGGTTAAGGCAGAAGCAAACTGTATTTCCACTGAAGGAAAAGCAGGGATGCTGCCAGTGGTCCAAACACCAGCATCTCCTGAGGAGAGACTGGAGGAGGGACAAGGAGAGCTTTAGTGTTCTCTTTGCATTGTCAGGAGGCACCATGTGGGCACCTCTCCTCCCAGCTAAGGACTCCTGGGAGAGGACCAGCAACTTTGAGGTGTTTGCAGCATGCTATGGTTTTACACAGCCCAGTAGAGCTGATTTCAGGACAGGAAAACCCCATGGCTGGTTCAGCACAAACTCATTATTTAATAGACAAAGTAAATATGAAAACACATTTCTAAACCCCCCTCTGGTGTTGAAACTCACATTTATGAGAAGAGCCAGAGTGCTGCAGGGCCAAACTATCTCTGGGTGGCATTTGCAGGGCTTAGCTTCCATTGCAGCCTGAAAAAATCTCATGTGCAGAGATTATCTCCATGCTGATTTGATTGTCTTGTTCAGCTTTGGCCCTCATCCTAGATGAACAAGGAGTAGAAGACTTGGCCAATGGCCTGAGGTCTGTGACCTCCTCTGCATGAGCTGGGAAGGGAAGAACTGTCTCTGAGGTATTTGAGGATTTGCAGCCTTGGGGGGCTGAAGAGATGGAAGCAGGGGAAGCACACAGATTAGATTCTCTCCCCCTGGAGATTTAATGCTTCACCCTTGGCCAACTGAGAGAGGCAAACCTTGCTCTAGTGAGGAGATCTCTCGTTTGCACTGAAATGGAACAACCACAGTGCTCCGCCTCAGGAGCCACCTAGGGTGTCCCTCCCCACCATCTGGCACATTTTGCTGGAGGTTTATTGGAACTGGTGCTGAGCAGGCAGGAGAGGCAGCTGGGGTGTGCTGGGGTTTGCCCTAATGCAAACCTCCCTCAACCTGCACTGCTTCAAGTCAGCTGTCAGCAAATGGTGTCTGGAGACCTTCCAGTGACCACAGGCTCTCCCCCAGCCCATCACTGCCATGGCACAGATGGGGTTTCACGTATCTCTCTGCATTCCCCCAACCTTTCCCCTCTCAAGGAAGAACAAGAAGACCACAGGTCTTGCAGGGACCCCCTCCTTGGCCACAGCTCTGGGCCTTCCTGGACCATGCAGGGAGCTCCCTCCTACACAGAAGGACTCAGCAATGCTGACTCCTCACCTGTTGGCTTGAGGTGCCATTTTGAGGTTTTTCTCTGCTTTCCTTTTACTTCTTGACTCATAGACCAGTGGGTGAGGGAGAGAGGGACTGGTTCACTTTCCACCTTCCCTCACAGTGCCCCTCTGCTTATTAGCTCTCCAAATATTTTGTACTGCAGCCCAACAGGAAGGACTCTGCACTAACCCAGTTCTAGGCAGAGGGAAGCCAGAGCAGGCAGGACAGCACCTTATCCTCATGGCAATGTCCCAGGGAGCAAGACAGGACAGCTGGGGCCCTGCTGCACTAAATCTCTATGACCAGGGCACACATGGCAGCATCCTCTGGCTGAGTTCTTCTCTTGTGCTTTCCTAAGGATGAGACAGTAATAGGGGCAGAGCACCAGCATTCCTCCACACCCAACAATTGCTCCACTTTATACTTTTGCTTTTATCAGCATTCAGCAGGATAGGGACTGTCCCCCAGTGCCTTGAGTGAGGAGAACAGGCATGTGGAGAAGAAAGAAGAGACCTGTTGTGGGGGGCAATTATGGGACAGAGAAGAAATCAACTTGGTTTTTCTCCCATCAGCTCCCAGCTCCATTAAGAGTCAGTGGATTGCAGGTATCACTGCCCTTCACTGTCTCCAGTGGAACCAGGTACTGGGGAAGAGATGGGGAAAGGGAGCATGGTGGGACCATTGTGTCCTCCAACTGCCCTAGGCAGCCACTGAGGAGCTTCTGTAAATCAGAGCAGTCACTGGAGGTGCTCCAAAATCCATCCATTGCCCAGGAGGCCTTCGAGCATCCCACAACAAGGAGGTGCAGGAGTGTCTCACACCGTCCTCATAAACTGCTCACCCTGGTTCCATGTGGAACTTAACTCTTGGAGGACAGTGCCACCCTGTCAGCACCTGCCTGTCCCTTGCCATGCACCTGGCTGCACGGGCTGGCTGTGCTCCTTCCCTTCCTAAGGCTTAGCCAGGGCAGTGGTGCTCCAGGATGCTCAGCATGTGCCTTTAAACAAACAAAAAGAACTGTGATAGAAGGTTTCAAATGCTGCACTACCCTTGCCTTACACACTTCTTGTCTGCAGCACTCCAAAAGCAGCAGGAGCCCATCTGACAGGAGCTGGCATCACACAGGTCTCCAAACAGCCAGAGAACAAACGTGTCTGCTGGCACAGGACACCAAGCAATAAATACAGCAAAGGAGACAAAACAAAATAAAAAAAAGCCAACAGTGATCAGGGGTTTTTTTTTAAACTTTAAATATTTTTTTCTTTAAAATCTGTTTTTCTCTGTGGTTCTGTCTCTGTAAAGAGCTGTGCTCTCCCTTCAGCATCTGGGTCACTTCCTCAGTCCTGGCTGTGGGGCAAGGGAGAAGCAGGGTCAGTTAAAGAGGGAAGAGGTGGGTGCATCACCGGCACGTGTGGATCTCCACCACCCGATGGCAGGGTTTGCACTTGACGGAGCAGCACCAGTGGAATTTGCAGCTGCACCTCTCCACAACCTCCACTTCGTCCGTGTGAAAGCCACGGCCGCAGCACATGAGCTCGCAGCCGTCGATGGCCTTGGAGGTCTTGTTGCACTGCCGCCCACTGGTGCCCAGGACCCCGTTCTTGAGGTCGTGGTCACAGAAGTCGGGACTGGAGTCTAGGTAGACGAGGTCCTCGTCCGTGTGTGGCTTGAACTGGGAGTTTTTGGGCACCAGCACTTTGGTGGATCCAATCTCGCTCTGTTCGACCTCTGTGGCTCCGTCGAATTTCTCCTTGAGGACGTTGCCCACTTTGCGGAAGGGGGGCATGGCCTTCCAGCACGTCTTGAACTCGCAGGAGCCCGACACGCCGTGGCACTTGCACTCCACCCGCATGTTGTTCAGGATTGCCTGCAGAACAGACACAAGGAATGAGATGCGATGATCAGCAGGATGGACATGGCAGGGAGGGCACAATGGAAGGGCTGTGCAGAATACACTGCAGGGTGGGTATGGGATTAAAAGAAGCCCAAATGGCTCAAGCCGTGGCTGCAGAGCCCAGCCAGCTGCCTGGGTTTCCTCCTTGCCATTACCTTCCTCCCTGCCTCGTTGTTGTGGAGGTTCATTAAGGCTCTGTTGGAAGAGGCCCCTTTGCTCCTCTCACGGATGTCGACGAAGGACTGCGAGAAGGCCACGCCGTAGGCGATGTTATCAGAGCAGCCCGACCACTGGAAGCCTGAGGCAGAGAGCACAGATGAGACAGGTACTGCCACCCTGCAGTGCTTGCACTCTCCAGCCCTGCTCTTCCTAAAATCCACCTGGCCTGCCCCCTCTCTGTCTTGCTGCCTACTAGTCTGCAGCATATCAGGGAAGCTAGGGAGTGTGGTCCTGGGGAACACACGGACAAGATGCTTTCTGTCCTGTGGGTGATGCACCCAGGTGCCTTTTTGAGGCAGTCACATGGACTAACCAGAGTTTCATTTTTTTAAACTTTTCCCTCCTTTCTGGATGGCTCCACAGAGTGGGTTTGAACTGCAGGTATTGTGGCTACTTTGCCTCCCCGTGCAGCTGCAGCTGCCCCCTGTTCAGACACTCACCCTGCGGGCTGCCCCCCTGCACTGTGCGGTCACAGCCACACTTGTCCAGCTCGCCGCTGCTGCAGGCGCGGGTCACGGCGAAGGCCACCCCTGCCGAGGAGATGGCATAGACGAACGCTGCCTCCCGTGTCCCTGCAAGGGCACAAACCACGTGGGAAAGGTGGCACAGAGTCCGAGGCAACACCAGCCAGGATTCTCGGTGGACTGCTGTAGCAGCAATGGGAGTTTTGCACCATTTAATTAGTGGTTTGTCTCAGTCTCTTCTGCCTTCACTCAGAGACAGGATTAACAGAACCACGATGGAAACGGATTTTCTTGTGTTCAGACTTGGTTGTTTATTAAATCTTATCAAAAAGCACAGAGCGTTTAACAGCACTTCTAGCCACCAGCAAGAAGTGAGGAAAATGGAGGAAGATCCAGCTGCTATAAGGTCTCTTAAAGCTAAACAGTCAGTACAGAATTAACACCTATATTATTTATACTATTAATCCAATAACTAAATTCCCACGACCCTTAGAGTGACACTGACCAGTCAGAAACTACTACCTGAAAACCATGAATAAGAAGGAAGAAGGATGAACAAAGAAAGAAACAACACCTAAAATCCATCATGTTGTCCCATACCCATTACTATACTATACAAACCTCAAATTTAAAACCCATCACCCTGTGAAAGCACACACTTCTGATTCACTACACACTCGTGATTTTTATTTCATCACTCATATTTAGAAGCCTTCTCCAAGGCCTCAGGTCAAAAGCAGTGATCTCCACAGGAGAGAAAGCTCAAGAACTCCAGGTTTCTGGGATCCAACACACTGCCACATGTATCTCTTCTCCTCTCCCCTCTTAACTCTGGTGTGGCATATAAACCCCCCCAAAAAGCTGGTCTGAAAGACAGGTCTTGGCAAAACATGCTATACAGAGCTGTCAGGCTAAACCCTTTGCTCTATCACTTCCTGCTAAGATGAGACAGCACATGCAGGACCCTCATTGTCCCCACCCCCAGGAATGCTGTTTGCTTAGTGCCAAGCCTGGGCTTGACTCATCAGAGACCCCTGGGTGCTGGGAGAGGTTTTGCAGAAGTGAAGGCCCATTCTTGCAATAGTGAAGAATCTCAGAACTGGTCCACAACATTAAAAACATGAATGATGGGTGAATGATAAAACCTGGCAATACGAGAGACAGAGGCTGCACTGCCAATGTGGGCAGAGCTCTCCAGAGCTTATATGAAAGACTGTCTTGCCTTGTGCTTGCAGGGCACCTCTGCCATGAAATCTTTCTTGCATCCAAAATAGCTGTCTGCTTTCTACATCCAGCAACATTCCCTGCAGCTGCAGATCCCTGCTATCCTCTTTCACAAGTTCCTGGAGCTCACAATGCCTCCCAAAATACCCTGCAAAACCCTGTTCTGCTCCCAGAGCACCTCACACAACCTCACTGGTGTCCAGGGTGCAATGCAGTCCCAGCTCTTGTGTCTACCTATGTGATGCCACATGACTGAGAAAAGCTTGTTTGGGAAGTTGGGCACATCCCTGGGTGTGAACACACAGGGGCAGAGATCATCTTTAGCAACACACAAATCCCCACTATCCTCCGAGGCCGGTTGAGGACGCAAATCCTCCATTTCTGAGCATGGAGGGCTGGTATTTGGGGTGGTCCCATGCTTGGTACAGAGGGGGGATGGATGGCTTGTGAGCAGGCATCACTCAGCTTGCCGGTCAGAGAGAGGGCAGCTTCTTTGGTGGTCGCATCCCAGACTTTGGTGGCCCAGCTGGCAGTGGCTGGGGAGGAACCAGCCAGTGTGGGGACTGAACTGCCTCCAAGTTAATCGAGGTTAATAGTAGGATCATGTTGGTCGGTTTGTGCTGTGGCTGCCTAAAAAGAGACGACTTAGTTTCTGGTATTTCTGGTATTTCCAATCCCTGAACCTTCACAAGAAGAGACCTTCACCCCAGCATTGAGGGGAGGAAAGTGAAATAAGGAGCCAGGGGGATGCTTTGGTCTAGGAGTCCTGGGATGGGAGGTGAGATAGTGCCTCAGAGATAGCACCTGAGGGGAGGCAAGGGATGCTTCAGTGATCTTAAGGGGTGGCAGAAGGGTTTTCCCCTCTGTATCCTCACTCCAGTGCTCGGGTTTGATTACAGTCCTGTGCTTGTGGGAAGTCAGGGTGCAGCTGGGATTAGAGGGGCTGGGGGCTGCCCTGGCCATACCCAGCCCTGAAGGCTGGTGGCAGGTGATGATGCTGCCACATGTTCTTCCTGTGCCAGATGGCATTGAGCCACCCTCCTGACGGTGTCCCCACTGATGCTCTGCTCAAGAGTGGCCACATGCCAGCCTGGCAGCAGCCACTGCTTCAGCACTGCCCAGAGAGAGACTGAGTAAATGCACCCATGCCTTTATGGAGTGGAGCTCCTGGGTTTGGTGGGGAAGAGAGGAGACCACAGGGTGAGTTTAGGACCTTTGTTCAAACTTGGCATGCCCTTGTCGATGGGTGTGAGAAAGGTTCAGGAGAGCTGAGGAGCAGCAGGAGTCTGCTGTACCCAACACAGTGAACAGAGCCCTGCTGAAGTGCACAGGGACCCATCCACCCCAAGATCCAACACTGGATGAGCCATTCCTGACCCTCCCCAGCCACCAGTTCAGGGGCAAGCAGCCGAAATCCCACCTGCAGCCCACCAGACTGCTTTTCTAGCCATTCCCCCTGCAGCATCACCCCAGACACGTCCTCGCAGCTCACCTTGTGTCACCACCTTGCCGAAGACAGGCAGGGTGTCCAGCGTGGAGCAGTTCCAGCGGCGGTTGCGGAACTGGTACTGGCACTCCTCGATGGCCAGCTGGGCGCCGCGCCGCACCGAGTCCATCACCTCCAGGTTCCTCTTGCACATCTGCACCTGGCGCTGGATCAAACCCTTCAGCTTCTCACACGTCTCCTCCTCGGAGATGCTCCCCACTGAAGACAGCTTCGCCAGGTACCTGCCACGACACAGCACAATGGGTTAGGAGGCATGGGGGAGCCCACGTCCAGCTGGGAGCCACGTTCAGCCTTGCAGAAAGCCAGGACACTGAACCTCACAGCCCCTCCAAAGCTGAGACCTGCTGCCCAAAGGGGTCACCTTTAAATGTCCCACAGCAGTGACTCTGCAGGATGCATTTTTGGCTGACAGAGAACAAGCCCAAGCAAAACAACCAACCCTCTGCAGCCTAGTCCCTGTCTCTTGGGGAGCCCAGCTGTTGGCTCCCCTTTGCCTCTGTTGCCTGCAAGGAAGATATTTTCAGCGCTGTCTGAATGTGCCTGGTCAGGTCTCCTGAGTATCGGCATATCCAAGTGCTACTAGGAAAAGCCAGAGGTCTCTGAAGTCAGCCAAAACAAGCAGGACAGGCACTTGGCTGCCAGCTCCATCTGCCACAGTGCTCCCACAGCGTGGCTGTGTGCTCATCACGGGCAAACATTGCCCTCCAAACCACTTCCCTCCTGGAGGCTGCTTTTAGCTGCCCCAGACCCCAGCAGGCAGGGATGGCCTCTGGGAGCTGCCAGGTTTCCTGTCACTTGGGATTCAAGCAGGGAAGCAGAATCAGGAGCATGCCAGGGCAAAATTGCCCAGGCTGGGCACCTCCTCCAACAGCCCAGCTCGTGAATAGCGCCATGAGGTCTTTGCTGATCTGGAAAAGACTGTCCCTGTGTGGAGGGGACCATGTATTCTGCTTTCCATAGTCCCATGCTCAGCAGAAAGAGTTACAGAGCTGCTCTTGGGTGTCAGCACTAGGGGAATGAGGGAGCAAGCACCTTGAAGAGCAAGCACCTTAAAAGCTCTCAGCATTTCCTTGTCCAGCATGTGGGCATGATGGTCCCTGCTGCACATCCCAGTAACTCAACCTCCCACCCCTTGCTGTGCTGTGGGCATGGTGTCTATATTTGCCCATTTCCCAGTCCCATCCTCTGCCCCAACCTCTGGATCACAGAAGGAGCTTAAGATAGACCCAGTCAGAGGAGGGTCCCCTGCACAGCATGGGTGTAACTCACACTTGCACCCATCACTAACCACACCGAGCTCTGGTGTCCTTGGGAATTGCCAGCATTGTCTCATGCTTCTGAGATTTACCTTGTCTGCACCAAGAGTGCAGCTTTTTGGAAACCTCATTCCTTGACTCTGCATTTCTCAGCCCTACAGAACTTGTGGGGTTTTTTGTTTGTGTGTTTTTTTAACTCCTCCTCCCAAGTTGCAACATCCTGCAAAGAATTTTTCTTTTGAAGCCCTGCTTGTCTCCAAGAAGTGACTGTGCAAAAGTGGCTCCCGCTCCCTGCATGTTCCCATGTGTCCCAGGAGCCAGATTTGCTGACTTCAGCCACAAAAATCAAGTTGTCACAGCCTCTTCCTCTCATTAACCCTGCCAGCCTGCCTCAGGAGGAGAGAACAGGATTTTCTCTTCTGTGCATCAGCAGAATTATTCACCAGCTTGGTTTCATGCTCACAACCGGGGGGGCCGTGGGAGTCAGGGAGAGCTGTCTTGGCTCATGGTGTCCGTGGGGAGTCTGCATGGTGACATGTCAAAAGAATTCAGTGTTCCCTGTGTGTGATCATGGAGGCAATGCTGCTCTGACAGCAGCAAGCTGCAGGCTGCTGGGGTTTCAGAGCCAAGTGCTGTTAGAGCCTCTATACCAGCAAAGCATCTTTGCCCAAGGCTTCCTGTCCTCCAAGGGGATGCAGAAGACAGGACCTGATGCACATGAGTGGTTTGAAAAACCCACTGTGGCCAAACTCGGGACTGTCACCTTTCTGCTGGTCCCCACATCACACAAGGGGTGTCCCCAACCCTGCCCTGCAGTCCAAGACATGGATGGAGTGCAATAACTGCTGTTCTCACATGCTGCTGCACTGGGCTGACCTGGGCTGAAGGCACCAAACCACCTCTGGGAGCTCTGAGGATGCTGAATGCTGAGCACACACAGAGTGCCTGTAACAGCTGCCTCCTCCCAGGTCCAGCCATCACTCCAGTTTGGGCATGCGGAAGATTATACACAGCAGAGTGGTAAGACTCAGCTCAAGACAATGTGGGTTATTGATCAGCCTTGAGCATGGTAGCCAAGAAAATCAGCATCTATCTCCAGTACCAACCCCTTGTGCTGATTTGGCTTCCCCCTCTGTCACCAACTCCAGTTGCATTTATCATGCCAGGCAAGCAGCTTCTTCAAAGCCATGAGACTGGTCCTACAGATGAGTCAGTGCCTGCTTTGAGTGTAGACACATTGGCAGAAGGGTTCTGTGACACAGATGTAGTACCAACATTATTATCAGCTCTGCTCAGGATGGGGCATCATCTTTTCTAATATATTTTCCAGCTTGAGATTCTCTGGGCAACGTGGAATAATAAATTCAAAGCATGCATAAAGGAAAGTGTGACAAAAGCCTTTCAAGCTTTTCCAAGGAGATGCACCTGATAAGGTGCCTTCCCAACTCCCATTTAATGCTGTTTGGGATTATAAAACAAAGGCCAAGGATGCTTCAAAGATAGGTACAGCCTTCCAAGAACAGGTCTGGTAATTAGTTTTGCAAGGCAGACAAATAAGATGAAACTTTCCAGAACAGTGCTCTGGCCTCTCTCCCCCTTGACAGGTCCTGTGTCCTATCACCCCTCCTCAGCCTACGTTTGCCAGCCCCTCTGTGGAGATGGAGGCAACTGTGCTGAAAATGTTGTGGCCCCATCATGCCACCAGTTTGTTACTGGTCCAGCAGAACCATCACTGCTTTCCAAAAAGCCATGGGGGAGGAAGCTCCCATCCTGATTCCTGGTTAAGGATCCAGAGGTTGAGGCAAGGATTTAAGGAAGGACTTTTGCTGACAGACCTCAGTCACACTGAACTGTCACATCCCATCACACCACACTCAGGAGCACCAGTAGGTGCTCATCCCCTTCCCCTCTCTGGGGCAGATGAAGAGTGAGGTAAGAGCTGGGAAACATGAAACATGCCCTGCCCTCACCAGCACTCACAGATGCTTCCACCTCATGTTTCTCAGGGCTGTCAGGAACCAAACCCATCTGCAGCATCCCACAGTCCCCATGGAAACCTGGCTCTGGTGCTTTGCCTGGCCCTTAACAAGAACTTTGCTCCAAACTTTCTTTCCCTGGGCTGAAGTGGTAGAATCTACAGCCAAAGCCTTTGTCTACCTGCATAGAGAGCTAGACAGGCACAGCAGGAGGACTGCAACAAACAACTCCCGCCCTCTACAAATTCCCAATGCAGATCCCCATAATGACATCACATCGTGATTGCTATGCAGAGCTCTAGATTATAATTTAAGTCTCACATGCAGCCTCAAAACAGCCCTGCTTGTGGAAAACAAACCCAAACAATGGTGTATTTTCTTCCTTTTCCAAGACTAGGCAAAAAACATTTCAGGAAGAGAGCTGCTGTCCACACAATTTTTAAAAGTTCTGTCTTCTTGCTTCATCATGGCCTTGTATAGTTCTTTTCTCCTGCCTTTAAATCCAGGCAAGTCACTTGCAGAACAGACTCCTTCTTAAGAGTCACTGATTTAGGAGAAAAGTGACAGAAAGCGCTTCCTTTTTTCCCATCTGAGGTATTGAGATCAGGATTGAAGCCCCATAATTTAAGCAGCCACAGCTGATGCACTCTGCAAGATGGCAAATAAGTAAATCTCAAATCCAGGGAGCTTTGGAAATATAAGGGATGTCAGAAAGCCCTGCTTAAAAAATTATTATAATACTTTCATGAGGAAGAATAATTGGTGAAATGCCAAGGAGACATTGAAAGAGTCACAGTGTCTGGCAGATAGAGTCAGGAGGAGAGGGGAGAAAATTCCCTGCCATGAAAAGGTGTGGAAATTTCAGTCATTGACAAATATTCAAATGAGGCAGGTCAGAGAAGATACCTTGGGGGAAGCAGACATCTCTGGTGTTTATTTTTTTTAACAATTGAGTTTCAAGTGTGAACTCTTTGTATTGTCTCATTTTGGGACTATTTTCTGGAAGATGAGAACTTTCAAACCCAGGTCAGTGGCATCCCTGATAAACCACTCAATAGATGTTCTGATATCAGGCTCAGAAGCTTCAGCCTGCTCAGCAAATACTCAACCTTCCCACAAGGTTGAGTGGTCAAGGCCACAAAAGGCTTGTCCAAGCCTTAAACTGGAGATGATTCAGCTCTGCTCCTGTGTGAGGCAGCAAACACCCCCTGCTTGTGGAGGGGTCAGCAAGCACATCTCTCCTGAGGCTGCAGGGACAGTCAGCAGTGACTTTGGATTGTCTGAAGGATTGAGACTGCTCATGCAGGAAAGTTTCACATTATAAACAAGCCTTTAATTCCTCCCCAGAAGAAAAATCCATGGAAAAACCCCCATGCATCCCTGCATGCATCCATCTGTCTCCATAGATAGATCCATGTAGGGAGAGGTACTGACCAGGGTTATCCTGCAGATATGGACAAGTGTTTTATCTTTGCCTTCTTGTGCTCTCCTACCAAGCAGGGTGAGTGAAGGCATGGGAAGATGTCTCAGTCTGGCAGGGCAGAGGATACTCCATGCAGGCCATAGAGCTCCCAGGATTTCTTGTGGTGTCTCACACTGGCTTAGTGCCAGTCTCTCTGTGCCAACAGCACCTGGTAGTGCTGATAGTGCCACCACATCCATGGCTCCTCAATCTGCCAGCCTTGGCACGCTCCTGTCAGGATTTGTGAGAGATCTGCGAGGGTGCCCTTGCCCAGCTGCTGGCTCTGCAGCAGATCTGGCCCTCCCAGGGACCAGGTGTCCCCCTCCTGGGATTTCCTGGGATTAGATAACCTGCCTTTCTGAGTGCAAACTATGATTTACAAGTCATCATCTCAGAACCTGTCTGGTCTCTTTTTTGGAAGAAATATAGCTGGTGTGCCTCAGTCCTCCCTGTCACAGCTAGGGGACCAGCTCTTGGCTGAAATCTGCTTTTCACACCTACTCTTCATCTCCAATTAACAGCTGCCAAAAGAGTCATCCAGGAGGAGGCAGTGCTATGCCTACACCTCCACCCCTCAGCTCAAGGGTGAGCCTACACTTCCAGTCCTGCCCCCCATCCCTTGGACCCCACATCTCCACATCCCCAGCAAACAGCCATGCCCCAGCCACTGGTGGTGCCTCCCCCATCACAAGTGTCAGGGGACAGTGACATGGCCAGCTGCTGGTCCTAAGCCACTGCTGCCTTTTGGCTTTCTCAGCATGTGGGGGCAAAATCTCCACTTTGTAATTGGGAAGAGCCTGAACAACATCTGTTTTGGAAATCTGCTTTGAATGTGTAGGAAATTTCCTTTATTTGCCAACAGAAGCTGCTTCTGGATTCAGGTACAACACCTAGGCCTTGGTGCAAGAGAAGGCAAGTGCAGAGCATCCCCTGCAGTGCTTCAGGCTAGACCTGGTTGCAGAAAACCTGATGAGTTTTAAGTTTTGATCAGAATTTGCAAATACATGGCAAAAAAAAAAAAAAAAAAAGCCTTCTACAGGATTAGTTTGATCTCACCCAACTTCCAACAGACCCCAGGCTGCTCTCCATAGGCCAAGAGACTCAATTACTTTTCCCCAAGTAATTTCATGAAAGCACAATACTGGCTCCAGTTGTGCTGAGCCAGCCAGATCCTGCAAGGCAGCTCCTGGCTGTGAACAGCCCAAAGCAGCAGCTCCAAGAGCCTGGAGGATGCTGCCAGGGGTCACCCACAGGTGTCAGATGGGCAAGGCAGAGCTTACCTGCACTGAGTATCCACAGCAGAGTCTACCATTCAGGCAGCCTTGGATGACTGCAAGTTTTGTGGGTTCACAAAACTTTCAAGTTTTAAGAAAAATTTATCAACTATTGTAAGAGCCAGTGTCATTGCACTTGTAAGGAAATACAGAAGAATCTCCTAGAAACTGTTGAACTCCAGGGTTGCTCAGCAATTTCATAATTTTAAGGAAGTGGCTGTAATGCATTTCTCTACATCTACAAGGATGAATTAATCAAGCAGACAGTAGCTCTCAGCAGAGTAACATGAACACTTTTTTGCTTCAATGCAAAAGTCCTGCTCTGATTCATGGAGTCACATCAAGCCAATGGAAAAAAGAAACCTGCCTCTTGCTGTTGCTCATATTTGGAGCTTATCCAGTTCTTCACAGCCTGGTGTGCAGAGTGGTTTTATCTCCCTCCTGTCCATCCTCCCTAGAGTTAGGTTCTGCTGTGAAAGACAGGGGTGTAATTTTACTTGAGGCTTTCTTAGGAAAGGACAGAAATGCCCATCACCACTGAGGAGCTGGAGAGCATGGGGCCCTCCTACACCCTGCAAACACAGCCCTGAAAGGTGTCTGCCAGACAGAACCATTGCTCAGACACAAGCCAAACTTGTTTAGAAATCCAGTGCCAGGATCACTGGGTGCAACCAACAACGAGTCCATTTTCATCACTGAGCTAAAATTAGCTGGTATTGTCACAAGGGGCAAGACCTACAAATAAATAAAAATTAAAATGTATTTCTATCAGTTTCAATTTCCCACCTCACAGCCTTGGTAACGGGTTCCATGGGTTCATGCACCAACCTTTTGGATGTGACAGGATCCCCAGAGCAATGCAAAGGAGCCCTGAGCATCCCAGCACTGGAGAGCCACTCATCCAACCCACAGCACCCCTCCAAGTAAGGAAATTCCTCATCAAACCCAAATGGTGCAACCCACCACCCTGGCTGCTGGGACAGTATCTTCAAGCTTTCTCCAAGCACTCAATTTTTTTTTTAATGTTTTAAAAGCCCATCTGTGCTCCTGGCCCTTTAAGCCAAGTCCCAAGCCCAGACTGAAATTTTAAATCCCTGTAAAGAAGGGACAGACAGAGGTGCTGGTGATACACCCTGCTCTAAAATGGCATAACCACATCTCAGACCAAGCATATCCATATGGAGAGCCTCCTCCAGAGCCAGTTTTAGCTGCAAGACAATGGAGAGAGGCTGTAATGATTCCCAGATAGTTTGATAACCAAGGGTCTCACCCCTAAAGGACCCTACCCTGTTGTAGCTGATGTTTTCTGTTTCTGTTCTCTCATCGTTCAAACCCTCTGAACAGCTAGAGAGCAAGGCAGTGGGCATCAGTACCTTATGCATTTAGTGGATGCTTACATCCACAACCCTCTTTGCACATTTTCTAGTTCACTTCTTCCTTCTCTCCAAAATATGTAAATAAATGAATAACTAACTAACTCAACAACTGAAACCAGAGCCTGGCACTCCTGTGGAATGATGCTTGTTTGGCTAGAAGTCTCTGTGAAACATCCTCAGCATCAGGATGGGTTTGGAGCAGAAGAGGCCTTGCTTCCAAATTCTACCACATCACTGCACATGTGGGTTCCTGTGACTGCGGTGTTGGGGTGTTAACCCTTTAGTTGCGGCAGAGTAAAGAGACACAGTCACACTGTCATTCTCGAGATGAAAGAGAAGGCGAGAAGACAAAGTTTATTCAGAAAACTCACTGCTTAAGTAGCATGACTCGCAACAATGAGAACAGAATAAAGATGATTGGTCCAGAGAGAAGACACCCCATTCCCAGGGTCTGTTAACAGCAAACAGGTGTCTTTATCTTTATTATTAATTCCTCTGTGTTTTGACCAATTTATCTTTCCTGGGAAAGGCTTCTTGGCCTTCAGCTGAAAAACAGCTTATCACCCTGAGAAATGGTTCAGAGAACAGAGCTGAAAGGCTCGAGCCTGGAATAATTTTCCAGGCAGTTCTCTAAAAGGATACTACAGGTTCCAGAGTCTATGAAGTGCAAGTTGCCTTGAAAAGTAACTCATCTGCTTCCCCTGTGTAAAGCATGGCCCTGGACTCCTTCAGAGATAAAGCAGAAGCCAGAGGGACCTTCCTGTGCACAGCCAACGAGATGTAAAAGGCTCTATCTACAGCCCTTTATTTAATTTACAAGCCCCTGCCTGAAGAGGCAGGAGGCAAATCTGAGCCTCCAAAGGCAGAAGGAAGAGCAAGCCTGAGGCTTTCACAAGAAGTGGGAACAGAGCATCTCTTCAGATTTGGAGAACAGAGGCTTTCTGGATAGGCAACAAGCCAAGCAGCAACTCCCCAAACTCAAGACTCGGAGAAAAAACACCTGAGGTTTGCTTCCTAAGCAGGGAGAAAGTAGCTTGGTTTAATGAGAAGATTTGGGAAATCCCTTCCAGCTCAATGGCCACTTGTAGCAGAGTGATCCCTACATCATCTCCTTTTTATACTGGATGGGGCAGCTCATCAGACACCATTGCTTGGCCAAAATGAGCACCTTCCCCACAAAGCCAGGCTTACAGAAACCCTGGCTTTGCTCAAGCATTGCAAGCAGCATCTCTCCAAAGCGCTGGGGGACTGCGAGTCTGTACAGGTTGAAAGAAGCTTTAGAGCTTTAGGGGGAGAGAAAAAAAAACCAAAAAAACTCACAACTGAGCTTAATCACTAATCCAGCAGGTTTCTGGAAAAGCAAACTTCACCGTGGGCTGCCATTCCGTGCACACACCTCTGTGCAGGGCTGTGTGCCTGGCCAGGCTGGGTCCCTCCCATGTGCTGGGCCCAAGCTGGCAGTGCCCTGGGATAACTGAGCATGCCGAGCCCACACACGTGAAGACATACGAGGCACACTCATTCCTCGAATATCTGATAATTCCTGGGATCCTTCTAACTCTGTTTATTGCCTCTGGCAGCCTTTGTTTCTGATGTGAGAAGATAAACAATGGGAATTGTCTTAATCCTAAAGGCAAAGAATAAAAAGCACCGAGCGGGGGACGATCCTTTTATCATGATACATTTGCAACATCAAAAAAAGCTGACCCCCTTCCTTTGAAACGCACTGAAATGTATCTGCTTTTCCTCCCCTGTTGGCAGGAATGAGCCCTCCGCTCTCTGCTGCCGAGCCCCCCGCGCCCACCCTTGCTCTGCCAGCACGGACGGCTGCACACAGCCCTCCCTGCCCGGAGCTGGGATCACCCCTGCCTGCCCGCCCGGAGCTGGGATCGCCCCTCCGCCTATCCCAAATCCTGCCCCAGCTGCGTGCGGCGCCGAGGACCGAGGGCAGTCCCACCTCTGCGCATCCGTGCGGGGCAGCCTGCTGAACCTCACTCATGAAATCCCTACTTTCCGCCGTTTTCTGCCCGTCCCACGGCAGCCGAAGCTGCTCCTCTCCAGACATCTGCCATCATCTCACAAAGCTTCCTCAGCAGAACTTTCTTCCTGCAGGAAAAACACTCCCACAGTTCCCAATATACCTTCACCAGAAGCATGACAGCTTAAAAGACCACCTTGATAGCTGCTATGATCCACCCACCAGTTGCTGGAGACGTGTGGCACGCAAGTGGCTCCATCTGGCAAAGGAGGAGGGGAGAAGGACTAAGCACTAACGCATCCCAGGCAGCCACCTTTTCCTACAGCAGGACACTCAGGGAGTGCCGCTGACCTGGCACTGTCCCCAGACATTGGGGAGCATCCTCCAAAAAACCACCCACATCCCACAGCGAGTCAAAATCTAAAGGCTGGAGCTGTATCCGGATGCAGAGAACACTCCTAGCGCGGGGGATGTGTGCCCACCTGAGCACCTGCGTCGGAAAAGGCACAAGACATTAGGGATCTTTCATGCTGACAACCCCGGGAATTCCTCCTCCTGTGTGCTGTACCTGCCCCTGCCGACAGAAATCCATGAAGGTGAGATGGAGGCGGCCCAAGCTCCCAGCCGGGTCTGCTGGGTGCGAGCACGGGAACTCCTGAGTTCCCGTCAGCCGACAACACGGGGAGCAGGGCAGGAACCATCTCCCACCAAAGCAGATTTATCAGGAAGAACCGGTGCCTTCCTTCAAAGTTAGGTGGGAAAGCGCTGTCATGCTCCATCCCCTCTGACCCGGGGAGAGGGAACGGGGGGGGCTGTCCTCTTCAGAAAGTAGTCCCACCACCTTGGCAAACACGTAGGAATTTTCCAGAACGATTTCCGCCCCTGTTTACCTTACACATTATTTCAGTGTTTGTTCAGCGGGTTCCCGATGTCATGGGGCTCCTCTGCGGCGTGCAGCAGCCCCCCGACCCCCGTCCTCCCACCGGGAATGGGGGCCCGAGGCGTGGCAGCCCCGCTCGCCGCAGACCCCGGGCCCAGCGCGTTTGGCCGCCCCAGCTCTGCCGAATGCTGCCCTGGACCGCTGGCCCTGGCGTGGCATCTCGCCAACACCCAGGCCCCGTTCCGACCCGGTGCCCCGACTTTCACCCGCGATCCCGGTGCGATCCGGATTCAGAACTTAACGACAAGAAATGGGACGGGGGCTAGATAAACAGCCCCAATGCCACCATCCGCGGTAACAAACACACCGCCACGGAGCGGCTGGGGACACTCGGCATCCCGTGTCGCCCACCTGCCTGCGGGTGAGGGCTGCAGCCCCACGGCCACGGCAGGGACAGGGAGCGGCGCGACGGCCACGGGCGCCCCGAGCAGCATCGCTGCACAGGGGGTCGCACCCCGATGCTGCCCGACCCCGAGGCACCTGCTCCGCACCCCGGGGGCTACCAACAAGTGGCAGCGTGCCCGCCTTCCCCCCACCGCCCCGCGGCTACTCACAGCCAGTTGCTGGCGTTGGCCGAGAAGGTGGCGAGGATGATGAGCAGCAAGGAGCGCAGAGAATACTCCGGGCTCATCCTGGAGGGCAGGCGGGGTGAGACTGCGCGGAGCCGGCAGCGCCCCCGCCGCCCCGGGCACCGCGGCCGCAGCTGGGCGCGGGCNGGGCGTTCGGAGTTTATCCGGCAGCGGGGAATCCGCCAGCGCTGCCCGCCTTGTGCTGCACCCACCGAGCGGCGCCTCCGGGTGGGTTCGGGGACAGAGCGGGGAGCCTCGCAGAGGGGAGGGGCGGGGGTTTCCGCTTTTGCTGATTTTTGGGGTAATTTTCTGGTGGCTGTGAAGAAGCAGAGCTCTGAGATGTCCTGGCGCTGCCTGGAATGCATCGCCCAGGCTGCCTTCCTCAATAAGCACCCCTTTGGCTGGGAGTGATTTCCGAGATTCCGGTTGCTGCGGATTCAGTGTAAATGCCAAAGTGCATTTGAAAATTGGCAGCTAAGGAGAGGGTTCTGGGCGGGTTCTATGTGGGGTAGCTCTCTGGGGGTTCTATCAGGAGAACAGCATTTGGAGCCAGAACAGGGACGAGTTTGCAAACCCCCTTGGACCTCAGCAAGGGCTGCCCCGTGCAGGGCTGCCAGCCACAGCGGCTGGTGGCAGGCTCTAGAATGTGCAGATGGAGGGTGATGCTTCACCAGATAGCAAGGCTTAAATTCACCTCTGGAAAAGTCAACTCTTGGGAAATCCAAGGAGCATGGCTTAACCACCCCGAGGCCAAGGACGTGGTGGGGATCCCTCTGTGTGCTCCATCCACCATGCCTCTGTCTATTCATATGGGCACAAATGACTTAATTTAAAGCCAGGAGCAACATGAGCTGGCTGCTTGGTGTGAAATCCAAGATCCCAGGCAGCCACAACTCTGCACCAAATCTCCTCCTGACAATGTTGTTACTTAGGTCCATTACTAAAACCTCTTGCTACCATCTCTAAAATCTTGCCAAGCTGGTTTGGAGCTATTCAAAATCCCCTTTGTCTTTCCAACTCTGTTTTCCTGTAGCTGGGGCACACTTATTCAAAGCACTGCAGCTTGTGCTGGGCTGCACATATGCCTGTCTAACTTTATTACACCTACTTTAAAATCTCTGCATTAGTTCCCTGTCAAAGTGAGGATTTAATTTCAAAGTGCTTTGACTTATATTCCAGCTCCTGACAGGCAGCAGCCCACCCTCACCTAGTCATTCATCTGGCTTTCACATCCGTGCTGATTATCCTGGGTGAAAGCGGGATGCTGGCTGCTTTGCTGCTGAATTGGAGGTTGTTGCTGTGAGCCCTGTCTGGGTAATTCAGTGCAACTGGAGCTGATTAATCTGGCTCATCATTTGAGACAAAGCTGATGCCTTCTGTCTTCTAATTGCTCAGGGTGTTGAGTGAACTTGTCAGGAAGGCAAGAACTAATTGAGAGGCTAAGGGGAATGAGAGGTTAGAGGGCTGTGGCTGGCTGGCCAGAGCCACGTGGGTCCATGGGAATGTCATACTTTTGGGCCTCTCATGTGTTATTTCCCTCCAAGGAGAAACACCAGGGAGTTCCACAGAAGCCAGAAGGGTGGGCATGGACATGTGCAGCCCATGGAGCACTCCTGGCTGAAATGCTCCTGGGTGCCAGGGCTGGTGGTGCTGAAGGCAGGCTCAGGGCACCCTGCAGCTCTTTTTGGGGTAGCTGTGGTGGCAGGATGGTGCAGTGGGTGCTTGACATGAGCTGGAAGACCTCTTGAGACTTCTCTTGGCCTGGGCAAGGAGTTGTACATGATGCCCACCTACTTCTGCAGAAGCCCTGTTTCCATTGCAGCAGGTGGAACAGAGGGGACCATCCTGACTGAACCAGCAAGAGGACATGAATGCCAGGCCATTGCAGCAGTCACAGCCTGGGATCACATCCATGGGATGCACTGCGGTTAGAGTGTCCATGGGGTGATGAGTGGTACCCCCATGCCAGAGGGGAGGCAGATGTAAACACACCTGGAGTAAGTCAGGAGGAAGTGCAGTGTGAGCTGACTGTGGAGATGATAACAGTGCAGCAGGGCAGGAGAGGAGTTTATTTTACAGTCTCTGGGGTGGAGGAGGTGATGAGTGTGAACAGAGGACAGAATATGGAAATGAGCACTCACTGCAAGGGTGTGGGTTCCTTGGACTTTTCAAAGATGCCCATGAAACACTGCTTGGTCATTACCTGCAGCTTTCTGGAAGCTGGGTTCTTTTAGTCTCTGATTCAGAAGGTGCCAGGGTGCTTTAAAAACCTAAAGCCCAGCTGATTTGGAAGAGAAAAAGGCCCAGATCCAGGGGAATGTTTAAGGGACACAGCAGGTCTTGTGGGCTGTGCATTGCTGCAGAACAGGGCCCCTCCTGTGTATCCCTCCCAGGACAGCAGCTGGTGGTGAAGGCTCCTTGTCACCCCAGTGCCTGCTGACCACCCCAGGCTGCAGGGCATCCCTCTTTGTTACTGCCTGTGTGCTCCTTTAATGAACATCAAACTCCTGTTAGATAAGGAGACTCCCTTTGATGTGTAAATATTTCAGTGGATGGGAAGAGGAATGAATTGAACCTTTGGAGTGTTTCATAGGCTTGCCCAGGTGTGTCTTTATTAAAAAATAAATTACCACAAAGGGCCAGCAGTGGTAACAGGAAGGGATTTTCAGCTCAGAGACCAATGTGAAGGCAACAAATCATGCAAAAGTCCATGCAAAATTGTAGTCAGGCTCTGGATATAAGTGATGTAAATGCAAACTACACTGAAGAGTAAGTGCAGGCGGGTAGCACTCCTCAGTTTCTGGATCTGACTGGTGCTATCAGTCATGGAGGTTGTGAGAGATATTTTCCAGGTTCTTTTCAGGTTTCTGATGCCCCATGGGCTTACCAATTGGGATTGAAAGTAGGTACTCTACAATCTAAAGGATACTCTCCACCATGATGGGGAGAAGAGCTGCAAGAAAAGGGAAAGGAGAATTCATGGGTGAATCTGAGGCTGTGGGAATTGGCTCTGAATAGAAATAAATTCTGTTTTGGATTTAATGGAATGTAACTATTGGACACTTCAGCAACAGTACCTGTATTAATCCTGTCCTGGAGAAAGGAGAAGCTGTTCTGGGAGCCTTCATGCCAGAAAATACAGGGCAGTTGTACTCCTTTACAGAAACCTGTGGTTTTTCTGATGAAGTTTATTTCAAACTACCCAAACATTTCCGAGTGGCACTGGTGACTGGTCAGAGCAGGGACTGTGTAGGACTGCAGTTCAAAAACAGAAGTAGCTTTGCAAACATGAGAATTGCTCTGACAAAAGAACTGTGTCCAGTCCATTACAGTCAGGGAGGAGCAGTTGCTGTAACCCATGCTTACCTGGGCAGCTCAACACATCACAGTGGCCACTGGAACATCAAGACCAGCCTTTTTTTAGCTGCAGCAGGATGCCTTTAGCCCCATATGTATTCCAGAGCCTGCTTGGGAATGTGCATTTATTTGTATGAGTCTTCAGAAGCAGGTGTTCAGTTCTAACAAATCTTCAGTGACATCACCTGAAACCTGGCACTGAGGCTGGTAAGATTCACTCCTCCAATTTTATTGTCAAACAGGGCACTGAAAAAAATACAGAGTGGCTTGAGATTTAGGGACTTTCCTTTTGAATATTGTCTCTGAACACACCATCCAAATTTCTCTGGGAAAAATGAATGGCTATGGTGAACTTGTGGATGCTGTCCATGAGGGAAGTTAAGAGCATCCCCAAATGTTGTGAATGCCTTCAAACCATACCATTACAGAAAGGGACAACTTTTCCACTGCTCAGATAGATCCTTTTTCACAGGTCTGTAAGTGAATTGTCCCCTGGCTTGTACTATTTTCAGAGGAGATTGTTATCACAGTTCCAGATTCTGGTATTTATAAATACATCCCAACCAATTTCCCCACTCACTTGAGTGCCATTCACACCAAGTGTGTAGCACTGCTGAAACAAATCTTGATCCAGGTGCTGGACAAGTGGCCATACCTGGCAGTGCTCATGCAGACAGCTGGCACTGGAGTGACAGCTCACCACTGCAACCTTTGCCCTAGTCATTCTGCCCAGGGAGAAAATGAGATTTCAGGCTGGTTGGGTATATAACACCCTGATTCACTCCTTTGCAGTGCTCATTATACCTCCAGGCATTTAAGAGCACTGAGACTTCATCCCCCAGTGTGGGAGCTGGGACAGCCATGCTGAGCTGAGCAGGATGGAAGGAGGGATGGAGGCCACCAGGACTGCAGAGGGTCTTCCAGGCTGGTGATGGCCAGGAGAGGACAGGGTAGAGGTGAACACCTTGGACTATTCATGACACTTGTGATGGGGTTGTCTTCAGCTTTTCTTCACATCAGCAGATGTTGCAGATGATGGAATCCCAGACTGGTTTGGGTTGAAAAGAACCTTAAAGCTCATCTCAGTCCTCCCCATGCCATGGGCAGAGACACCTTCCACTAGACCAGATTGCTCCAAGCCCCATCCAACCTGGCCTTGAACACTTGCAGGCATGGGGCAGTCACAGCTTCTCTGGGCACCCTGTGCCAGGGCCTCACCACCCTCTTAGTAAAGAATTTCTTCCTAATATCTAAACGAGTTTCTTCTCTTTTAGTTTAAAACTGTTCCCCCTTGTCATTTTGCTACCTGCTTGTGTTAAAAGGTAATTCTTCCTCTTTTTTATAAGCCCCTGTAAGTACTGGAAGGCTGCAATGACGTTTCTCCAGAGTGGTGAGACCTACAACCACCCCAGGTGATGTTACCACTGCCAAGGTGCTCAGCCTAAGTGATGTCCACATTTCTCTTCCTGTGTGTGACCAAGGAGATCATGAGGCTGTTTTGCTCCACCTCTTCTTGCACCACTCAACCTGTTGGTGCTCTTGCTGGTGTAGTTTTGGCTCAGCCAACATGTACCCTGCAGGCAGTGGCTAGGCAAAGAGCAAGGAGGTCTTGTCCCAAGCCATAGGATAGGTAAGGCTGGTTTGTTTTAGGTTTTGCTGTATTTTCCCTGACAACTCCACACCATCTCACCCTCAGCACCACCATTCCCTTGCCTGCTTTATTTTGTCATGCAGGCATGGCCTTTTGGGGATACAAACCAAAGAAAATCAAGAAGAAATTTTCAGAAGAAAATTAAGGTGACAAAGAGTGAAAGACAAGTGCTGATTGGGATTGTTTGGTCTACTGGTAGTGAATAAAATACTGATGGAGAAAATCTTCTAAATCTCCGGCAGCAAGAAAAACTGTGTCTGGAAAGAACTTTCAAACTTTGTCCCATGACAAGTGGAGAAGTCCAGGACCAAAGTCTTCTGCTGCTTCTCATCCAAGAGTTCTGCTTCTCCGTGTGTAAATTCCTCCTCTTTGATTTGGCAAAGAGGATGCAGGGTTGCATTGGCCCAGCCCTTTGAAAGCCATGTGCAGTATCAATAAGGCCTTAGAGCAGAGCATGGCTATGTTTGGAGGATATTAAGCTGCATTTCCCTGCCCCGACTGGGGAGTGTTTTAATTGGGGACAGCATTTTCCCTCCACACCCATCTTCAAGAGGTGCCAGTGTTTCTGTTGAACCATCTTTTCCATTGGCTCAGTCTGCATCCACCAAGTGGAGGAAACGGGAGCCTGAGATGTGAGCAGCATCTTTGGGAGATCTGTTCCTCTAAAGATGCATGTGGAGCAAAGTGTTGGCTGTACAACCTTTTCATGCTGGTGTCTGCTGAAGATGTGTGCAAAGGAAATTCTCTCCTGGCTGGGAGGAAGAAGCAGAGCTGGGCTTTGGGAGATGCCCAAGGGAGAAGTTGCTGCATTCATACCAAGTTTGAACCTGTTGCTTTGCCAAAATGCAATTGATAATTGAACCTGATTCCTGAACCAAGTCCTTGTTTCTCCTGAAGCACATCAAGAATGAAGTTCTTGCAGAAGCGTTAGGCTGTTTGGGGCTCATCTATTTAATTTCCTCTTGTAGTTGGAAATCTCTTATTTTAAGTAATGTTCTGTTCAGAAATGACTAATTAAACTCCAGAACAGGAAATGTAAGAGACAGTAAAATCCCCTCAGCTGTCCAGTGCATTTCTACATAAATATGGTGGTAAAATGATGAAAACAAAACCTTTTGGAGACAAAGGCAAATGAGAGACCTGGTGAGGCAGCGTTGAAAAGTCTATCATTTGTTATATTAAAGTGAAACCACTGTGTTTATCTTGTGTCTTGGAGGATTTGGTGCAATTATTCTTAGGAAGGGAGGGAAGCCACATAGAAATCAGAATAGCCCAGATATTTTGCTAAAATATTTGTACAAATCAGGTTATTCAACTACAAAAAGGACTTCTTTGGGGCTGTTGCTTCTGAAATTATCCTGCAAAACTGGAAGGACTGTAAATGTTTGGCTTTAATAGCTACATACAGTGCAAACCTAATCAGTGAAGCTTGAAATGTCCATGGCAGGGAAGAAAGGCAGAGTTTTATGGCTCTATGGAGGTGTGCAGAAGACCAGACACAAAAGCTGCCTAACGCCCATGTAGGAAGGCAGCTGCTGCTCTCCCATTTGACAAAGTCACTCTGTGATCAGAGACAATGGGACAAATTTTCCATGCCAACGTGATCTGCTTGTTTGCCTCGGTTGTGAGGGCTGGGAGGAGGTGTAGCACAGGCTCTCCTTGCAGCCTCCCCCAGGCTGTTGAGGCAGCCCCATTGCCCCAGCTCCCACCCAGGCTGTGTGGCTGTGGGGCAGGGACCTGGCAGAAACCATCCCAGCAATTTGGGGAGGAATTAGGGTTGTGCTGTCTAACTTTCAGTTTTTGCCTCCAGCAGAGGCTAAAAATGTTCCACATTGCTTAGAGGTGTCAGGTTCTGTAGCCGTAGGCTGTGAACAGCCCTCAAGAACCTCTCAGTTACACATTACCCTGAATATCTCAGCAAATTACTCACAGCTAATTGAAATAAAGGAAACACAGTGGCTCCGTTTACCTGGTGGACTGTATATAGCAACGCAACCACTGCATTCTGCATTGGTCATAAAATCACGATTTATTATCCCACCTGTCAAACACTGACTTTTTTTCCCCCCTCGGTCTGTGCTTCCTTCTCGTGTCAATATAGCAGTGTTCATCCCAACTAATGTCAATAGTTTCTTATTAACATTTCAGCTCTAGAACTGCAGAGCCTCCAAATAATCTTAGGCATTCCCTAGAATCCCAAAACCTCTGGTCAGTGGTTTTCAACCTGCTTCGGTTTGCTGAGTCTGAAAAATTTTCCTGTGGCAATGCAGACCGTTCTAAAGGAACTTAACTGTACTGATAACAGACTCCAGGTTGATGAGTTACTTTCTGTGGACCCCACATAAGTAGGGATTTGCTGATCAGGAGTTCAAAAGTGCAGATGCAAGAGATACATGGGAGACAGGTAATCAGTCAGATGTGTGTCATTTCTCATGCTGAATTTAGAGGGGTTCTTAAGTTCCTAAGGCAGGTGTGCTCCAGAAAAACTCTTAAAAGAAATCACCAGGAATGGGGCTGGTGAGGTGAATTATGGTTGTGAGGAGTTGTGTATGTTTGACTTGTGATGATGCATATATATCTCAATAAATCTCTGTCTATATCTCAGTGTATGTATGATCTATGATCTGTGAATCCAGCTTGGACTTCAGGAAGATGTTGCATGGGAAATCAGTCCTGCACTGGCAGTGCTGAACCCATTACCTGTCCCCTGCTGATGGGAATGCTCTGGGGACAACGTGGTGCTGCAGCACAGGGAGCTTGTCCAGCTGAGTTCTGCAGCACGGGATTCCTTCAGAGAAGAACAAAGAGATAGGTCATAAATACCAGAGAGCCAGGGAAACAAAATGCAGAGGGGCTCAGACACAGGAAATTTGGGGAGGAGATGGGATCAGAACAGCACATGTTCACAATCTCAGGGTAGTGAGAAAGAATAAAACTGCTGGAGAAAAGAGCAGGGAAATGCCACATGTTTGGGGGACAAGCCATGGGCAGATGGAAGTGGAGAGGAGATGAAAAGTGAGATTGTGTTGTACCTGCACTGTGTTTCTTGCACTCAGTGACCAGATGATAGATGGTGATGGATGGTGGAGCAACACCTTGTCTCCTTGATGAGGGGAGTGCACCTCTAGAGTAACTCCTTGGGGGCTTGTGGGCAAATGCCAGTGAAGGGTGGCTGCTGAGGAGGAACTGGACACTCTTTAGGCCTGCTAGAACCAATGTCCTCTCCCATCCAAGGGGTAGCATTTGGAATTTGTGCCCTGGACACATGATGACATTGTGGGTTACCCAGATGGCAAAATATCCAAGCCACAGGGTGGACCACTGAATGCTGAAATGCAGGAGCCCTGCCAGGATGGTATTGGCGAGTCAGAGCACATCAGCAGAGATGCTCTGGAGCCACAGCTGATGAGGAAGAGATGCCAGGAGCACAAAGGCACAGCACAAAAACCCAGCAGTGAAGATGGAGGATGTGTTTCCCATCACCCTTAGATGTCTGGGTGAGCAGTGCCTCAGAGGGGTGTTATGGGCACAGGATCTCCCTGTCACAGATATGCTCAGCTGCAGGGAAATGTTTTTTGTCCTGACCCTCTGGGCAGTAAACAACCTCATAACTGAAGCTGAGAGGTGGCCATGTTCCTTCTCCCAGGGTCTCTTCAGTGTCCTTTAACTTTGGACCCCAGTGGGTTCCTACCCCAAATGGGTTCCTATTCCTTCTCCTGGAGAGGGAGAAATAGCAGAACACAAAGGGGAAGGAAGGCCTTGGGGATACTGAGTTCTCAGGTGTGCTAAGATGTGCAACATGCCACAGTTGTCTTCGAAACCCCCCATGGCCTGCAGGAGATTGCTGGCCTGCTGGATCCTTCAGAGATCCTCACATGGGTCCTTTGCTGGGATTTGAGGATGCATCATCCTGCACAAGACAGAGCCCCAGCACACTGTGGGAAGCTCATGCAGGGCAGCCCACCACAAAGGGTTTGACACATCTTCCAAAGGTGTAATTACCTGAAAAATGGATGTGAACTGTAAGATAATCATGCAGGGTCCCTTCTTAACCCATGGTGAAATGCTGGCCCCTTCATCTCTCCCCATGCTTTATTCTTGCAGAGGCTGTGGCAAGGCTTGGCAAAGCTGTAGAGAAGCCTATGCAAGTTCCAAAGACTGGATTTTTAAATTTTTTTTTTTTTGTGTATGAGTGGGTGAGATGAACTCACCCCTGTCAGCCCTTATGAGGAAGACTCAAAAACAAGATTTGTGAACCACTTGCTGATCAGAGGCATTTTCCCCAGTTGTCTCTGAAGGGGAAGTTAGAGCAGCAGGACCCAGAGACCCAGGCCCACACAGCTGCTCTCACTAATGCCAGAATTTGTAAATGAAGTTGTGGGTGACTCAGAAGTCTCCAAGGACTCCCAGCTGTAGATGTTGATATTGATATATGGGTCATCTCCCGTCCTAGAACAAAGTTACAGCAAAGTTACAGGCTTCATACAGCCCACAAATGTTACATGACTCAGAAAATACCTTGGGGCACATCTGGCATCGAGGCCAAACCAGAGGGAAGATGTTTAACCATCTCTCTGGCTTTCTACCAAGCTGAGATGAGCACTACAGAGTGACCAGTGTGCATGGACCCAGGCCTGCTGAAATGAGTAGAAAAAATGCAAAATGCTCAAAAGTTTTTTTTGTTTGTTGTTGTTTTTTTTTTTTTTTTTACACTTTTCATTTCTTCATTTTTCAGATTACTGATTTCTGCCAATTGAGGAATTTCTGTTCTTTAAGAAAACTGAGAAATATTGAAGCACTGTTATCCAAGCAGTTCCTCTCCAGAGGTACAGGAGATGATGCAAGAGCCCTGTGGTGACTGTGAACAGGGCCTGCAGCACTCACAGCAACCTTTTCAGTGCACCCTCTGATGCTAAGTGCTTGAGGGTGCTTAATTTGAGGCCCCCAATTAAGAAAGAAATTGAAATCCATTTTTGTGAGTTGAATTTTTAATGATCAGGCTATATTCCAGCATGCTCAACAGATCCCAGGGTGTCCCATCTTCTGTTAGGGCTTTTACAGTCACTTGCTTTAACACCATTTCAAGACCAAGGGTGGGTCTACCCTCCCACCAAAGGAAACATCATATTTATTCCACACAG
Organism: Toxostoma redivivum; assembly: GCA_013397375.1. Taxonomy (NCBI): domain Eukaryota; kingdom Metazoa; phylum Chordata; class Aves; order Passeriformes; family Mimidae; genus Toxostoma; species Toxostoma redivivum. The sequence goes on from VXBI01014251.1 coordinate 1,605,907, forward strand.
TTCAACTCTCTTGGGCAAACCAGGGCAGTTTTCATTTTCTTTTACTCTACCAGGATCTATGGAAACATGAAGCTGTGAAAGAATTAGAGTTGTTTAAGAGAATCAGCCAGAAAAAAAATACTAAATTTCCTACTACTTTAGGAAAGTAGGAGCAGCGATGTCCCACAGCACACACAACTAACAGGGAGCCAGACCTGATGTGTGTTTCAGACTAAACACAATTGTCAGCCATAAATTCCACAAGGATATGAGTTTTGATCCTGCCCCTGTTGTGATACTGTGGATAGGGGAACATGAAACCAGAACTGCTGAGTAAATCTATTCAAATTAACTGTGATAAAGAGTGCTACACCCTCCTTGGGGTGAGGAGGCATCTTGCTAGCTTTGCAGCAGGCACTCATCCCTCCTTCTGCTGCCAGCACCTGCTGGAAGGGAATTCCAATCCCAGTCCTCCCAGAAAAATGGCCTTCAGAGAGGCAGGGGAGCACAACTCAGGTACCTCTGCAACATTGTCCTGCTTTCTCAAGCCATCCTCCAGCCCTTCCTAGTCCAGCCCTAGAGAGGTTTGGGGGACTTTGGAACATCCTGCTTGTTTTCATGGACCAGTGTCTCTACAGGAACACCTTGTTCTGCCATGGCTGATGGGGCATGGCATCAATACAGAGCAGGAGCAGCAGCATGTGCTCTTGGAGGTCCTGTTTGTGTGTGCTGCCACGAGCACAGGAGCTGTTATGGCACAGAGAATTCATGGATGGCACAGAGAATTCATGGATGGCACAGAGACTTCATGGTGACCATGGATGGCACAGGAAATTCATGGTGACCATGGATGGCACAGGGAATCACAGTGATCATGACACAGGGAATCATGGTGACCATGGCACAGGGAGTTCATGGTGACCATGGCACAGGGAATCACGGTGACCATGGATGGCACAGGGAAGCACGGTGATCATGACACAGGGAAGCATGGTGACCATGGCACAGGGATCCATAGTGACCATTGCACAGGGAATCATGGTGACCATGGCACAGGGAGTTCATGGTGACCATGGCACAGGGAATCACGGTGACCGTGCCACAGGAGCCCGTCTCCTTGCCACGCTGGCCAGGCCGTGCTGGCTGGGACACGCCACTAGAGGGGGACACAGCCACGTGTAACGGGACGTGGCCACGGCCACGAGCGTGGACCGTGGGGTGGACTCGGTGGCCCGGTGGCCAGGGGGTCAGCGAGCGCCATGGCCAGCTCAGATCCTGGGGATCTCCATCACCAGTGATGCTTGCAGGCAGCTCCCACCCAACCACAGCAAGGAAACGAGCACATCCAACTCCCTGACCCTTCTGATGGTGACACCAATGGGACACCAATGGCTGTGCTGTGGGATGTGTGCACCTTGCTCTTTGCTCTTCCCACTCAGCACTGGTCTGACTCTGCAAGTTGGTTGGTTTCCAGATCTGAAAATCCTGTACTGGGTCTGCTCAGTATTTGGAGTGGGCATAAGGTGAGGTGGGATGTGAGCTGTGGGGAAGACCCAAAAATTGCTCAAAATGAGACAAAGAGTTTCTAGAGTTTAGTCTTTATCTTTCCTCTTACTACGGCATCTCTTTAAAAAGGTGTCATTAATTTGGGATAACCAGGCTGTATGCTTGTCTGGTTTCATGACCTGCAGCCTCCTGCTTCTGTTTGCTTACAGACCTTTTCCTGAGGGCTTTTAGCTGCAGTATCTTCTAAAAGTACTGCTGGTTTGATCCTGGGTGTTCTCCTCTTTTGAGGCCTGAAGGTGGGGCAGGGTCTCAGAGGAATCTGAAGGAGGATGGAACAGGGTTCTACTAAATTGTAATGTGATCAGTGCTTAATTCTTCAGCTGACTTTGAAAGCTACAGTGTTGAGGATCAAATTCCCCCAAAAAGAGAATGAAAATAACGATGAATTATGGTGAAGATCTTCTGTTTGTCTGGAAATGAGGGAACTTTTTGCATGTCTGAAGGTCCATCTGCTGAGGGAAGGCAGAGGTGTGATCCCAGCTACAGACACAGTGGGGAGAAGAATGGGATGTTCAGAGAGGAATGTAGGCTGCAGCCCTGGAACTTGATGCACAGGGTGTCCTGTTCAGCCCAGATGAAGGTCTGAGGATGTGAAGTGTCCCTTTTGACTGCCTGTGAGTGTCAGTGGGGCATCTGTGGCTTTGGTGTCCTCCTGTTGAACACTGACAGCATGGACAAGGCAGGTGTGGGACATAAAAAGCACATGTGTGTGTTTGGATGGGATCCACTGACTCCATGGCAGGGCTCTGGTGGAGGAGTTTCATGGGGCACATCTCATCCTGTGCACCATTTCTCTCACCCTCTGCAAACCACCAAAAGGTCTGATAAGGCTGGCTGATATCAAATTGAGTGATTCTCTCTCATGTGGGGGGCAGTGCTGGGGGATCCTGGCACCTGCAGCTGCATACAAGCATGCAGAAATGCAGCAAAGATGTCTAGGGAAGGCCAAAATCTTGGCATCAACATCTCCCCTGGTTATGTTTCTGGCCAAACCCAAGGCTGTTGCAAGAAGCAGTGGTCTGTGAAGTTTGACTGGCAGATCATGATTTTGTCAATAAACATGGGAACACCTGTATGTTCCTTAGAGGTTTTTCAATCAGCCACACAAATTTTGGTTTGCATCTGAAAGGAAAAACAACTTAAAATTCCAGCTAGAATACACAAATTTAAATGGGTGTCTTCAAGTCTTAGCAGAAAATAAGGAATGAAATGACTTTGCATTGTTTTAGTTAATTTGCTGAATCTTACAGTCATTTCTCCTACTTAAATGGTAGGTATTTTATTTAGTATTATTTATTTAGTATTTATTGCTAGCTGAAACTGTCCTTAGCAGTGAAATTACTTAGGATTTCTTTAGTATAAATTATTATGAATTTCAGCAATTGATTGCACAATGAATACTCTTTTTATCGCTCCAAAGAAATGCAGGGCTGGGATTTCATACCATTAATTTTTATGGGAGTTCAATGTCAGGACTCCTTGGGGAGCTTTGAAAATCACAGCCCTTAATTTTTAATTTTCAGTCCTTATAAACAATGCTATTTATTTGGGTGTGCCTGTGAACTGTGGGCCAGTCAAACACTGGTTCTTCATAGTCCCTGCCAAAGGCTGGATCCTTCTGAGTTTATTGTTTTAATCTGTAGTTACAGGGAAGAAGCTGAGCCTTGATGCACAACTCGATCCTGTGTTACCCTCCCCCAGTCCTCATCTGCTTGTCTCTGATGCATTGATGCACTGGACCTATGTACTATGCACAGGCCACTTGGAGATGTGACATGGAAGAGCCAAAAAGTGTTATTTAGAGGGGTTGGTGGGGTGGACTTTGCTTCTGCTAGGCTGAGTCTGGGCACCTATAGCAACTGCAGGGGCTTGGAGGAGTCAGGCTGGGTTTTGGAGGAGTCAGTGGCCATGGTGGGCTCTGGGAGATTTCAAGCTCAAAGGTATACACCTCACTAGGATGATCTGCAGGACCTGGAAAAAATTTAAGAAAATCGGTGTGGAATCATCTGTCTGGATGTGCCAGACAGAGAGGGGGTAGGAGGCAGGAGAAGTTTGGAAAAGCCTCTCTGCAGCGTTTGGTCCTGTGGGGATCGTGTGAGTTTAGCTTTGTTCTTTGTGACCAAGATTGGAGCTGGCACCAATTTTGTGCCTGAAAAGTACCTGAAGCTTTGGAGGTGGCTGCCCATGCTGTGATCTTCACTTTCTCAAGAGAAATGCCATTAAATCCCATGTTCTGCCTTTGGGTGCAGGCATCTGCCCAGGAGAGCCTTGACTGGCTCCCACTGCAATGACCTTATTGCCCTGACTCACATCTTCCTGGCCCAGCTTCTCCTCTCCCTCCCCTCCATGGGCAGGGTGCTGCCAGGACCTTCTGCAGTCTTGGGTGACAGGACCCATGATGCAGCCTGGCACCACATCTGCTGTGCTGCTGCTCATCCTCCGAGGAGCAAATCCTCCCCGTGCTGTCACTCGCGGCCAATTCAGCAGCTCTCGTCCTCTGCAGCAGCTCTGTGGCTCTGGACTAACCCAGAGGTGTTTGTACCCTGCTGAGTGGTGGATGAGAGTGAAATCCAGTTTAAAAGATTGGGAAGGTCACAAATAAACAGTGCTAGGTAAAAACCAGGATCATTCCATGTCCACCAAAGGGAAAGCCCAGGGATGTGAGCTGTCTCCTCTCCCTCACCTGCAGTCTGTGGTTCCCTGCTCCATTTGCTGTGCCAGGAGTACAGTTCACAGTGCCACTGGTTTGGGTGGGAAGGGTTTAGCAGGGTTCCTCATTCCATTCAGAGACAGCTCTGGGTGATGGGTCAGAGGGTATTGGAGACTTGCAAGGAAAGGCTGGAAACTCCCAGCACCTGAAGCTGAGGCAGTGGAATGTGAGGACCAAGTTTTTGGGTTATCCTTCTGCCCTCTGGCAAGGGGATGGTGCCAGAGGGCAGAATTTTGGCTGGTGATGAAGGACCATGGCTATGGAGGACTCTGTGACTTTCTTGCAACCATGAGGAATAGGGTAGGAAATAGGAAGAGGAATAAGAATAGGAAAGGTAGGTAGAAGAATAGGAATAGGAAAAGGGAAAAGAGCTTGCAAATGAGTGAAGGCTTTTGCCCCAGGAAAGGAAGCTCACTACTTGGAGGCAGAATCTTCATTGGTCCTGGTGGCCCATTAGCTCATACCTGGCTCTGGCATGCAACACTGAGCTCCATGGGCTGGGCTGATGAGGTCCAGGACCCAGGGGAGGCTTTAAGGACCAGCCCTGAGCATCTCCCCTCACCCTGCACCCGTTCACACACAGTGGTCTCACTTGGGAGCCGTTTTGGTGACCTCTTACTGCCAGGTGAGCCCTTGTTTGTGCAGTTGCCCAGTGGATGAGATGTATTTATAGCTGTTGTTAAATCACAGCCGTGCAGCTGAGGGACTGGGCTGCTTCCAAGGACTGCTCACGATGATGTGGCGGGGGATGGAGGCAGGTTACATATTTACACATTAGTTTAAAATGTGGATTCTTTCCCCCTGGGGGCCCAGAATAGCTCATAGGCAGCTGCTCCAGCCATCAGCTCAGCTCGTATTTATTTGTGTTTTTCAAACATTTAGTCAGTATTTACACAATAGATGCAATATTAGTAATATCTGCAATAATTTATATGATACCAAATGGGATTTCTCACGGCCAGTGGACTGCCTGGGGACTTGGCCCCTGATCCTTGTTAAAAACTCGAAAAAGTACAAATTAACAAGCTGTAAAATAACGTCTTTATAAAAGAATAGGGGAAAAAAGGCCAGATCCTGGGAGGTGCTGAGTGATCGTGACAGCCCTGGAGGCTGCTGGGGATGGATGCTGCTCAACACCTGTGCAAATCAGGGCTCTGCTGCTCTGAAGGGAGGAGGAGGAAGGGTCTGATGTAGCTCTCCCAGCCTGGACCTTGGCATTTCTCTGTGCCATGGTGGGAACTGGAGAAAATCTGCCCCTGGATGCTGATGGCAACTGCTGGAGTCTCTTTGTCCCCAAGCAGAGCCTGGGGACCACACCCCACTGGGCTGGAAGGTTCTGGCTTCTCCATCTCCCTCTTCTGATGGTGCTCATGGTGAGAGGAGTTGAGGGGAGGCAGCCAGGCTTTGAGGACCAGGGGGCACATGCCAGAAGCAGAACTTGGGAGGGAAACCAGTGCACATCCATCATCTCCATGGCTGGACCCTGCTTCCACCCCTCTGGGCACAGTGCTGCTACAGGGACCAGTAAAGTGACCACTGCACCTCGGGGACATGCTTTCCTGAGAGATGGACTAAAATGAGAATGTGTGTGGGACACCTAAACATAGGTCATGTTTTTCCATCTTTCTCCTGAAAAGCCAAGAAAGAGAAGCAGTACTTGGCACTGCCAGGGTGCCCCTTCATCAAACATCCTTCCTCCCATTCACCAAACATCCTTTTTTGCACCTCCAGCAGCTGCCTGGCACCATGGCACCTGTGTAGGCAACCCTTGCAAACTCCCGTGTGTTCCTGCAGCCTTGCAGAACCCTGCTGGGTCTCTTCCTTCACTGAAGCCCCTACTGATCCCTAGCCTGTGCTGACTGCAGATCACTATGATAATACAGGGGGAATAAGGGCATCTTCTGTTCTCTGGTGCTGCCCCAGAGCATTCCCTCAGCACCTTGCACCCATTGACATCAGACCAAAAGTGACTTTCCTCTGCTGAAATTCTCTTGGCATTGGTTCCACCTCCTCCTAAGCCAGCCCTGGGGATAGATTGGCCCCAGTGCTTTCATGCAGCCCCCACAGTGATCACACGTCACTACTCAGGGGCTGACGGGGCTCTGGGGAGGGTAAGAGAAATAAAACTTTGGCATCCACCCTGCTTTCTTTTGCCTTTGTATCTCCCCTCCCAACCCTTCTCAATTCCAGGGAAGGTCGCCATTTCATCTGTGTTATCCCCAGCCATCCTGCCATAACAGCCCAACCCATGGATGTTACCCCATACTGCTCTGAGGGGTTGTTCTCCTCCTCCTCCTCCTCCATCTCCCACTCCTGGCTTTTGGCCAGGGTTATGAATCCCTCAGCAGTGTCAGGGACGTGGGTCAGGTTGGCAGTGGCCTGAGATGATGGCATGTGAGGATGGTGGAGAAAGTTTGGGGATGCAGGGTGGGGTCTTTCAGCATGATGTAACCACAGGGCACATGGTCCAGGGGGGCTGGGAGCATGAGGAGGCGTGTGTTGTATTTCAAGCACCTCCACACTGTCTCTGCTTCTGCAGCCACTTGCCATATTCAAACCAGATGCAATATCCGCTTGTCAGCAGCGTAGTGTGCATGGGGGGATTTCATTCATATGTTTTGGACCTATCCCAAGCTAAATAAATGATGGAAAGGCGCAATTAACCCAATTTCAAATCTAATCTCTGAGTGCCTCTCTGTCCTGGGCCCTGCCTGTTCCACATGGTGGTGACTTGCCTCCAGATTTGTGTGAGGAGATGTTGGATGCTTGGCCAACAAAGTAGAGCTGGTGATGAAGGACTGGTGCTGGTGTTGCTGCTGTGGGAGGGTGAGCCTGAAGAGAAGGTCACACACTTGTGGGGCAGCACCCCTGCCCCAGTGTGTGGATGGGCAGGTATGACACAAGGCTGAGCTCATGAGTGGAAAAGGACTGGGTCAGACACTCCACCATCTCCATGGCCACAGTAATGGCTGTGAGCACAAAATTTAATGGGGAGTCTCATGTGGGCTCCCCAGCCCTGTTCACCAGGTGTATTTCCATGGCCAGTGTAGAGCAGGCCTGGTTCCATTCTGCTTTGTTCAGGGCTGGCTTCAGAGCCATCAGATGTTCCTGAGACTGAGCTGTCCCTCTGAACACCTTTTGTCCGGTCACACCAGTTCCTCTTTTCATTTCCCTCTTGTTGAGAGCCATTTCTTCTGCAAAAATGCTGCATGAGGACCCTTCCAAAAATGTCTTTTGGCAGATCTGTAGGCATTGCTTTCTCTTCAGTGTGCTGAGGGAAGAGGCTTTTGTGCATCTTTTCATGTGCAGGGGAGAGGAAAGGCCATTGTGTAGCTTGTCCATACTGACAATGGGTATCTTCTAAAAGCAAACTCCCTGCCCAGTTTTCCAGGCTTCTATCTTTTTGTTTAGGATTATCTGAGAGGGCCTTGAGCTCTGAATCCAAGTTCAACTTACTCTCATGAATAATCCTGGGGGATGCTCAGGGTTTTCTCAGAGGAGCATCATTGTGAAGAGATGTTGCATGAAGAAGCTGGGTGTAGTTCTGGATGTGGGCAGCCCAGTGGAAAAATCCCTGGGGGGCACCACTAACTTTCACCCATCCTCAGAGGTTCTTTCTCCATCTGGGGTGGACTTCAGCCCCTGGGAAGATGCTGTCTCTGCTCAGACCCCAGGAAAGTTGTCTGGATTTGGGATCTGCAGGTGGCAAGAGGGGTTTGTCTTCTGTTGGGTTGGGCTTGCCATCCCAGAATTAGCTCAAACCCTGCATCACAGTGCTTCCAAGCTGCTGCCAGCTCAGGGAACCTCCTGTCCTGGTGCATGCATGGCAGAGATCCTCCAGCCTCCTGTGTCATGGGAGTTGCCCTTCTTATCCAGCCCTGCTCTTGACCAGAAACTACATCATGGTGGACATGAGATAGGAGGGATAATAGGGAAGCACCTCACTGGGAGATGGACCCAGGAAGACTCTGATCCATCACCCATCCCAACACTATCTTCACCTCCTGCTTTCCTCCTGCAGGGCTAGGTGTGCACCCATCCCACGTGCCTTACCTACACCTGCAATGACAAATCTCCATTTTTTCCCCACAGTCCATGTTCAGCCGACTCCATTCCACATGTCCATGTTCTCCTGCCTCTCTTGTCCAGCACAGGTTGTTCTTGCTCTTACCCCACCACTCAGGCTTCCTTGTGCTCTGCCCACATGCAAGGGGCAATCCTTCTCTGCAGCCCTGAGCTCTGCTCTCCTATCCCAGTTTCTGCAATTCCAAAAGCTCCAAGGAAGACCAGGACAGACCCTTCAGCTGCTGTCAGCCTTACTTTCTGCCAGGGCCTGCTGGTCAGCTCAGCAAGTTGTTTGGGCTGGGTTTATCTGTCTGGGTCTCTTTGTAGCTCATTTCATCTCTCTGGATGCCTGGCAGATGAACAGGCATCATGGCCCAATTGTAAGAGCCAGGATCTTTCATGGGATCTCCAGCAGGGACTGGGTGATGGACTGTAGCCATGTAGCATCTTCTCACCCAGGCCCTTAACACTTAGAGCTGCTCTCCAAGACCTCTGTGGGTCCTGAAACCTGTGAGGTGAAGCCTCCACAGGAACTTGTTTAGGAACATGTTGCCCAAGTCTTCTCCTGGATCTGATATCCACTGTGAGGACCACTGCCAGGGCACCCTTCTGGGCTGACTGTGCATTGTTGTGACAGAGTCATGGAGTGCTGAGGGGGTTTATCCAGACCAGACTCACTGGTGTGGGTCATAACTGGTATTTCATCCAAACTGGGGGGGTTTATCCAGACCAGGCTCACTGGTGTGGGTCATAACTGGTATTTCATCCAAACTGGGGGGGTTTATCCAGACCAGGCTCACTGGTGTGGGTCATAACTGGTATTTCATCCAAACTGGATAAATTTTTCTGATTCTCCTTCTGCTGGTGCTGTGGGCCACACAGCAGGAGGACAGATGTAGGCAGACAGAGAAACATACCAGAGGAGAGTGGAGATGGAGAACAGCCCACACTTGGGAGTAGAAAGAGAAGCTGAATGTTTTCAGAAAGTATTATCTCTGATATCAAAAGGCTCTGCATGACAATGTGATCTCTCCTGATGTAGCTCCTCCTGGCACCTTCAGATATATGAATAGAAACCTGTTTTCTAAATGGGTGGACTACTTCACCCTCACAAAAAGAAAAAAACAACTCCCATTGTGCCCTTTGCAGCCATGTACACTTTGGATAAAATCATACTCGTCCCTATCTGTGCTGCCACTTTTTGAAGATGTGTGTGCACTTCTGCCTGGCCACACCTGGCATGCAAAGAGTGCCAAAGTACTTAAATGCCAAAGTGGAGGAAATCACCAGCTCTCAGTAACCAGGTGAGCCTAGAGGAGGACTATCCTTGCTGCTCCATTCACATCCCAGAAAACAAGCCTATGGATGCCATATCTAGCTAGCAGTGTTCCTTACCCCCCATTCTCCTTCCTCCTCATCTTCTCACCTAGTCTTTGCTAGTCTGTTCCTGTAGACTGCCTTCACAAGCTTGCATGGAGAATGCCACATGAGGTACATCCCAAGTAAGACAGAGTTTAGGATTCCTTGTGAACCTGCCTCCCTGCCACTTGCACCTCATTTCACCTCTTCCCAGCCCTGTGGGGCAGCTCTTCAGGCTGTGCCTGGTGACCACATGTGCCAGAACCCATAGGCAACTCAGCCAGGGAACTATCACCCATCATTTCTTCCTGGCTTCAAATCCACGTGGAGCTCTGCAAAGATCTGCAGAGGGAACACCATGGCATGGCACCACAACAGAGATTTGGGGGTCTGCTGGCTCAGGTAGGTGGTGGTCTGGCAAGGAAGAAGCATAGCACATCTTCTCTCTGCCAAGGTCTATATGGGAAGGAAGCCAAAGGCAGCAGGGATTTGCAGTGAGTAAAGTGGCTTTAGCATGTGTCAGGAGTGTTGCAATGTGTTCATGTGTCAGGGCCTGGCAAGTCTGGCTGTAAAAATGAGATGAAAGCAAAGAAACACTCTACATGCTCTGTAGATGCCATCTGCCAGCGGCTTTCTTTAAAAAAGTCTCTGTGGATTTGATGCAGAGGAAGAACTCAGTCTTGTTTTGGTAATCCCCTGATTCCAGGAGCTGGGTCTTGAAGGGAACAGCAAGTCTTCCAAAATGAGCACTGAGAGTTGGCCAGACTGCAGCGTCCTTGGATGCCTGTTTTCTTCCTGCACTGCTGGGCATTGTTTGATTCATCCCAGCTGGGGGCTCTGGGTATGGCTGTGGCTGTTGGGTCCCTTCATGCACACAGGGCAGTAGCTGATGTAGATGCTTCTTTTTGTGTGTGAACTGGTGGGAAGGTTCTGGGTAGGATTTCCATGCTAGGAAATGTGTTGGGCACTGCAGGGTCTGTCTGCCAAGAGCACAAGTGACACTTGCATAGGTGCATAGGATAGGATGGCTTCCACTGTGATGGGACCTGAAGACCTTTGCCAGGGCTGGACCTCAGAAATTCCCTTCTGCCATCCCAGCCAGAGACCATCTCCAGTGGAGACCATCCCAGCAGCCAGACAGAGATGTGGGGCTGTCTTACTGTCAAACTCCATCTAGTTGCATGTGTGGATCTCAACATGGCCAGACCACCTCCATTCCAGCTGCTCCACAGCCTGGACACTTGGAACAGCCAGCTGGCCCTGTCCTTGGCCACAGGAACTGAAACACCAGCAGATTGCTCCCTGCTCCTCTTCTCTGTCCTGAGGCTGTCTTGCTGTGTGCTGGACAGCTTTGGAAGAGAAATTTGTAGCAGTGATCTGTTTATGAGCAAGGTAAACAGCTGATGCAGCAGGGGTATTTGCAGGGAAGGCTTTGCTTCATCATCCAGTCAGGAGAGCCAACAAAAAAGCAAGTTGGGATTTGGCCATTTCAATGGAACAGTCCAGCTGGCAAGTTGCGTGCATTTGTCCCTTCCAGAGGTTACAGATGTGTGCTGGACACTGTGGGAATGGGATTTTATAACAGTAATTAGTTTATTCCTGAGGTAAGCAGTATAAATAGGAGAAAAATTTGTTTCCTGTTCCAATGCAAATAACCAAGTGGCAGCCAGTTGGATAAGGGCCACTGAATATCAAAAGCTGAACAGGGGACTGTGTCAGCTCTATATCCCCTTCTGGCTTATTTGCATGCTGGTTGGTAGTGGAATGTTTCTCTTTAGGTTACTAAATTTACTAGCTTACTGTATTTTTTTAGCTTGGGGCTGGTTATTTGAGTGGCCACTGGCCAACTGGCTGCCTACTGTTTATTTGAATGGCTGGTAGCCAGCATTTGTCACTGGTCCTCTGAGCATCCCAGAGCCAGTGGCGGTTATTGACCCAGCAGAACGGGCTCCTCGGTTTGGCTGACCCCGAGGCAGCAGCACAGCTCTGCGTCACGTCCCGACAGGCTTCTCCTTCTCCAGCCATCAGACTCTTGCTTCTCAGGCTCTTGGAACCACCGTGTGTTTTCCTTCTGCCTTCCTTGCTAGCTTTTAGTTTTCCCCACAGTGGCATAAGCCACAGCTCGGAAGAGCTCCTGCTGTCCTCTGCTGGGTGATGCTTTCTAATAACTCTGGCCTGTCTCCACACCTGGGCTCTGAGGTCCACCTCCTGCTCCAATAAACACTGCATCTGTGTTTTCCCCAAACTTTCATCATGCCCAGCCCTAGACTGGGGATTGTACAGGATTGCCACCCTCTGCCCACTGCGCCTGTTTGGCTTTGGCTCTCTTATGATGTCCAGGTGGGACAAAACTTCACTCCTGCAGAAGAGGAGGAACAGCTAATTGTTTTTCCATCAACAACCAACCAGACCAGGGGTCCCTTGTCTGGCTATTGGTGCTGGATTAGTAGAATGATGCTCCACTCCCTCCTAATCAAGACCTGCAACAAAGACTTTATTTTCTTCCCTCTACTAGAACCATGTGGCCTTTTCTCTGAGACTTTCTGGCCATCTTACAAGCCACTGTATTTTCCTCCTCCCAATGGTGTTTTTACATGAAAGGATGCAGCAAGATTTGGGGAGCCTTGACAGTTCCTCAGGCCCTCAGAATCTTCTTTCTCGTCTGCTGACCTACTTCCACTATCTGGACAGCCTTCTTCATCAGCTTTGCAGGAACAAGCAACTTTTTATAGTGGTGTCAAACCAGCCTACCTTCATCTTCCTCTTTAGTCATAGTCTTGTGTGTTTGGGGTCTCAAACTTCTATATTCCTCTATCTCCCTGCTAAATGTGTCTAGCTAGAACTCATTTAATGGTAGCAACATCCCTGGTTTTTCATCTCATTCATGTGGGATCATCATGCAGGACAAGCCCCCTTCTTCATGCAAACCCTTGGCCTGTGAGGGCAGTGCCATAGGTTATGTCCTTCCTGTGGCTAGTGACAAAGACACTTCATGGGAGCTTTACCCTGGCCTGTGGCCAGGTCCATAAATCCCTCCTGTTTGCCTGGAGAAACTCCACCCAGCACACAAAGGTCACTCAGTGTTTCCACAATGAAAGACTTGCCATTGAATGCTTGGCAACCCTGCCAACTCTCATAGCTGAGGCTGGGATTGTCCTTAGGATGGTGTTTGGGGTTTGTTTTCCTAGAGAAAGTGGGATATTGGGTAAGAATAATCTCTCAAAATAAGGCCAGAAGAAATGTACTGTGTGACCCAGGATAGGAGCAGGCTTGGTGCCTGTGACTGAGGAAAAGTTGAAGAAGGAACATTCTGGTGTTGGGAAGCTCTTCTACATCCCCCTCTTGAACATTTTCCATGCCTAGTGTCTGTCTTGTCTTGGAGATGGATAAAGTATGTGAGATGTGACCTCACCCCCAGTCTGGACAGTGCTCCCTGGGGGACCTGCCAGGGGACAGAGTAGCTGCAGTTCAGAGCTGTGGTTCTTCATTGCCCAGGGAGGTGGAGGTTGGTTAAGGACACTGCACAGCCACCAACACTCCTTATTTACCAGGCAGAGCTTCCTGGGACCTTGTGAGGACTTAATACCAATCCTTCTACATGAGGACTTCCTTACAATGTTCTTCAAACACCTGCAGAACAGGTGTGCATTCCTAAATGCAGCCTCCCTTTTCCTGCCTTGAAAATGCACTGCAAGTGGCAGATGCTTCCATGAGGGCTGAGGGCACCAAAGATCCATGGGATGATCCTTGTGTCCCCAGAGTCCCTACAGACAGCAGGGAATTGCTGTAGTGACACCAGATGCCAAAACCCAGACTCACAAGGGCATTTGTGAGACATTTAAACCCCTAATGAGGCTGAGCTCCCACTTCCAGCTGCTCTGGAGTGAAGTGACATGTTTCATGCTAAAACACTTCAGGAGAGGCTGTTTCAGTCAGATTTAGAGGAGTCTTGTCTTGAAAAAATGGTAAATCCCAGACCTTTCAGGATTATAGTGTGAAGGGGGAGTGACACCGTTCATGGCTCTGGCCAGTGTGGCTGCAGGTCCCTGTCAGCACAGCCCACACTACTGCACTTTGCTGTCTTGTTTCTATACACACTTCTAGTGCTGTGTGCTCCATGTGGATTTCATCTCCAGCATCTCCCAACATACCCTGGTGACTTGGCAGAGCCCTAGGTGGGGATTAGGGCAGGGTCCCTGTGCTCGTCCCTTCCCCACCATCACCATGCAACTCCCACAGCAGATGAGTCCCCTGTCCTTGCCCTCCCAGCCCTCTCCTCAGACACAGGCTGGCATCTCTCCATTTTCTGAGCTCAGTCTGGCTGGGTGCTGCTGGAGAGTCCCCAAGGGACTGGCAGGAGATTTTGTACCAACCCATCTGGGGTGGGAGGTGGAAACCCAGCCATGAGGTGTCTGCAGGGGCTGACAGCATGTCAGATGATGGAGGCACCTCTGCTGTGTCCCTGCTTGTGGTCTCAAATGTGTGAGGAGCAGAGGCTGGTCCTAAAGTGCCCAAGGGGAGCAGGGACTTCAGTAGATGCTGGGTGTGGAACAGCCTGTGCCAGGGGAGGATACCTGGAGTGGTGCTGGTCACATGAACCAGCTACTCTGGCAGGTGGGCTGAGCAGCAGGTCTCTGAAGAGCCCAAAGCCTACTCTGACTTCCCTTGGACACTCAGTCCATGGCAGGTGAGAATAAGGATGGCTGGGGCATGCTTACACCTCATGGAGGACCTGCTATGAGGAGACAGGAGATGGTCATGGTCCCTGGGCCAGTGCACAGCAGTCTCTGATGGAGATGGGTTTTGGAGTCCCTTGCTCCCAATACCAGAGGTAGTCTGGGCTCAGCTCATGGGCTTGTGGCTTCTCTTTGTGTCTGGTGGCTACCACTAGCATGAACTCGATGAGACCACTCCTTGCCATCCTCCCACTGAGGAGAGCCCCCACTGGGCTGCCCTCTGAATGGGCTCCTGCCATCCCCAGCCTGGTGGCTGCAGCACATGAGATTTCATCTCCTGGTCCTTAATTCCTCCATCTGCTCTGCCAAATCCAGCCCCCATCCCGCCTGCTGTTGGCTGCCTCTGCAGCGCATTCACAGCCTGCCACACAAACTCGCTTGGGATTATTTTGAATTTAAAATCCTATTAGTCTCAAATTAATTGCCTTTTCTTGTGGAGCAGTGGGTTGGAACTAGCGGGCCTGGCTTGTAATTATTAACTGGGGAAATGCTTGCCTGGAGAAAAGCTGCTTCTCTCCTGCTGGGTTTGGCTCTATAGGCGCGGCCCCTCAGTCTTGCTTTCTTCTTTGGCTTTTATTAACCAGCTCATCCCCTTTTGCTGATCACCCTTTTATCTGGGAAGGGATGGAGAAGCTTTGAACCCTGGAATTAAATTCTCCTCAGAGCCATGACGAAGGGGCAAGTTTTGGTTCATTTCACTCTTGGGGAAAGTGGGAAAAGCCCTGATGGGAACTGAAATGGATTGGCAGGAATGTCAAGGGGTTAATGCAGGGGAAACCAGTGCAGCACCTGGGGAGATGATCCCACCTGTAATGCAGCCAGGGCTGGTATGCACGAGACCCAGGATCCCTGCTTGCATCATGGGAGAGAACTTCCCCAGGAGCAGGATCCTCTGCCTTTTTTCTGGCATAAGGACCCTTGGGGCAGGCACAAGCCAGGGGGAGTCTCAAGCTGTTTCTGCAAACAGCTCAGGCACAAATAGCAAGCAAAAATTATAGGGTTTTTTTAAAGATGAGATTAGATTCAGGATATTTCTGACACTAAGGCCTGTCATCCATGCACCCATTGAATCCAGATGAAGAGGGTTTGCAGATCTGGGTCAGGGCTATGTGAAGGGGTGGGTCTCCAGACTACCTGTGCTTTGCTGGTGGGATGGTGGCCAGGACACAGGTCAGGATGATGGAAGCACTTCTGCTGTGTCCCTGCTTGTGGTCTCAAATGTGTGAGGAGCAGAGGCTGGTCCTAAAGTGCCCAAGGGGGACAGGGACTGTGCTGGCTTCAGTAGATGCTGGGTGTGGAACAGTCTGTGCCAGGGAAGGACACGTGGAGTGGTGCTGGTCACATTAGCCAACTGCTCTGGCTTTTTTCCTTCTTGGGTTGAGCTGAAGTCTGGCTGCTTCAGATCCCATCCTGGTGGTACTGCCTGCATGGAACTGGCTCCTGCCAGTCCTTCTCTGCCCAGAAATGCTGGTGATGGCCAGTGCTGCTCTGCTGGTAACAGGACTCCATGCTAGTGCCATCCCAGGTCACTTCCAAGTCCAGGACCAGGTCACTTTGGTCCAGGGACTCCAGAGGGATTTTGCAATTTCTCCAACGATGCCAGGGATATCTCATGGAACTTCCTCAAACTTTAAGACTCAGTGACCATCTGGGCCAGCATCAGTCAGCAGGGACCACAGCAACCCCAGCTGCCCTCAGCTCCATCCCCAGGCAGACAGCGTGGTGGGGGGAGAGCAGCCCAGTGATCATGGCAGCAGTGGTCCAGGCTCTTCCACGATTTTTTGATTCCCAATGACAAATCTCTCTTCAAGTCTGTGCATGACTGAAATTCATCTTGGCTTGTGGGATGTCAGTGAGCCCAGCCAGGGAGGAGGGGTGGGGAGGCTGAGCAGGCTCAGCTCAGCCCAGTCTGCTTGCCAGATTAGGCAGAAACAGCTCTCGCGACGACAGCTCATGGGCAGGGTGAAACAGGAACTCCAGCTTCACAGACAAAGTTATTTTGGTAGCTGTGTGCAAAGCCCCCACTGGAAAATGTGACATGCTTCTTATCCCCTTGAATTTGCTCACAAAACACTAATTAAGGCATGTAATGAAGACAGCAGCATCCATTAATAAAGAATCATTATGGGGATGGATTAGTGAGCTTATCAGAAA
Organism: Toxostoma redivivum; assembly: GCA_013397375.1. NCBI lineage: Eukaryota > Metazoa > Chordata > Aves > Passeriformes > Mimidae > Toxostoma > Toxostoma redivivum. The sequence goes on from VXBI01014251.1 coordinate 1,622,476, forward strand.
CAGGTGAAAGTGAGCTGGGAGTCTGCTCTGGGCAGCATGTGTGAGTCAAGGCTTTCCCAGCCCTCCACCACAGCGTGCCAGGAGCCTCTGTGGGATGCACTAGATGGATGGGGCAGACTGGGGAGTGTACATTTAGGAAGCTCTCCCGCCTCACAGTTTGTTTTAGGAGCTAGCTCCTCAACCTTCCTCAAACTGTTCCACTTCCTGGGATGCTGCCAGTGGCCTTGGGTGCCTTCCTTTGAGAAGTCACATCCATCTGGTGCAGCAGAGAGGAGTTGCTGGGGAGAGCAAGATCCCCCAGGAAGGAAGGAAGTAGGGAATGCTGGAGCATGGGAACTATTAACTCTTTGGAGCAATAACAGCTTCTCAGGCCAGGGGAGCATGGTGTCTATTGTGCCCTTGTTAGCCCCTGACACCTGCCTGACTTCTGTCTTGCTATTAATACAGAGCTGACTCATGGTCTCTGCAGCCCCTCTGCTCAGGATTTAGGTTGTGAAGACACTCAACCTGATTATTTAAAGGTGTGTTTCATCTATTTCTGGTCAGCTTGGCTAAGGCAGGTGACGAATGCAGGAAGCTGGGCTCTCCCAGGCCTCTCTACCCTTGTTCAGGACACATTTTCATGCAATCCTGCTATCTGTGTGATTGGGAACTGCCTGCCCCCCTGTGAACTGGGGACATGGCAGCTCTTTTTCCAGCCACAGATCCTGGTGGGACCCTCTCCCACCTCTCTTTGCCAACAGCTCCTCTTGTGTTTGCACAGGCCACCAGTAACCTCTGTCCCCTCCCCAGCCAGGGCCTCCCATGCTCCCTCTGTCTGTCTCCTCCTTTCAGCTCTCAGGTCCCAGTCCACCCACACAACTCTCTCCATATCCCCAGTTTTCTGATCAGCTGCACCCACCCACCCCAGTATTTAACATCCTTCCACATTCTCTTTCCTTATAAATTTCCCATTTCCCACCGGGTTCAGACCTACCTGGGGTGATTCTGGCTGCATGCTCTGGTCTTCTGTCCCATGGATAGTTACATGTGGGCTGGAGGTCAAGGAAGCCTTCAGGAAAAGGACAGGAAGCCTGCACTTATGGACATATTGGGGAAAGCTTTCCCAAAGCCCTGTCTTTCCAGACAGGCAAAAAGGAGCAGCTTCTGCTTTCACAAGTATCCTCCCCATCCTGCTGCTCACAGTATCCTTCAGTGTGGATGCTGGAGCTTCCTGAGCACTGCCCAGGCTGCAGGGGCACACGAGGGGGCTGAGGCTGTGGTCCTGTTGTTGTCCTGGGAGGGAAGCAAAGCAGCAGGTGTTTTTTTTTTTCACTCAGGGCATGATGCCCTGTGAAGAGCAGGGGAAGGTGTGAGCCAGCAGTTTGGCCTCATGGAAAAGGAAACCGGAGAGGGGAGATTTATCCACGGGCATTATGTGTGGTCTCTACAGAAAGCTGGTAATGCAGAGAGGTCATGCGTTTAACAGGAGGATGTTTGGCTGGTGGCTCAGGAATATTTTGTACATTCTGGTGGGTTTTTTGTATACCTGTTAGCACAGCAGAGGAGGTGGGTCTGAGCAGCCTTGCTGCAGACCTGGAGCTGGGTCCCAGAAGAGCATGACTTACTCCCATGCCACCCATTTTTCTGAGAGAGAGAATGTTGTGGCTTTCTCTGGAGTACCTGGGACTGAGTGCTTCCATTTGGATGGAAGGGCAGTCCAGAGTCCAGCCTGCCAGAGCTCAAGGAGTATTTGGACATTGCTGTCAGGCACATGGTGGGATTCTTGGGGTTGTCCTGTGCAGGGCCAGAAGTTTGACTCAATTATTTTTATGTGCTTCTTCCAAGTCAGGATATTCTATTCTATGATTCAAGGATCCCATTGTGGCATGTAGGGGGACAGGACTATGCACCCAATGGTAGGACCAGACCCTGCCTGGCTTTCCAGGGTGAGAGGACATTTTATTGTGAGTATTGAGCCCCCTGCTCTGGTGTCTGGGCTGCAGCTGAATGGGTTATACCTGGTCCTCAAGTACCAAAAGAGTCAGCAACTTCACTGACTCTTTAAGTTAAGCAAACTTAATGTTTTTACTTATCACTTTTTTGTCTCAGATGGGTCCCTAAAAAGCTAAGCCTAACTCTCCAGTGTGTCTGTGTTTTGGTATTGCAAGGTATTGGAAAAAGCAGAACTGTGACAGGTCTCACTGACGTGTTGCTGTCCGGATAATGCAATGTGCTGGCAATCTGAAGACTTCTGCACCATGGAAAGAGCTAAGGGAACCCCAAGAAATGTGGGGTGTTAAGTGCCAGAGGCTCCTTTTTTTGGGGAAAGACTTCTCCAGGAAGCAACCCCCAACATCCACCCTACAAAGACCTGCTGAAGCTCACCCAGGCTGTGCAGGTCTGGGGCAGAAGCACAATCTGTGAAGATATTACTTGTATTACATTTACTTCCATGTCTCTGAAAGAAAAGCAAAATCTTCTTTTGTTTTTGTGGATGTTTACCCCTGCCGGGAAAGCCGTGGCTGGTTGGCAGAATGTTCCCAGGAACTGATTTCATGGCAGATCTCATAGCAGTGGCTATCTCCCAGCTCAGCCTCTCCAACTGTGCATTCCCACTGGCCATGCCGTGGCTGGAATCTTCAAAGAAGTCTCTACTCCCACTGCATTCCTGTGCCTGCACTCATCTGTGAATCGGCTCCTGCAGACCAGCACAGGGCTGGGCAGGAGGTGCTGGCAGGAAAGGAGGAAATGCCTGCAGTTTTTTTTACTCCAGACCATCTGCACATCTTCAGTCCAACGTGCTCTGAAAACTTTTCCCTGGATGAGAGAGGTGGTCTCCACTCAGTCCAGCTCATGGCATCCTTTTGTCTCCTTACTGTGTAAACCATGATTTGCAGGGCGAGCTGATCCTCTCCACTAGTATGGCTATTTCCACAGTATTTCCAAGACCCTTGCTTTTTGGAACTGAAGTGAGTTGCAGAGCCTATTGCTGGAGTGCAGAGCTTGGCCACCATCTTTGTTGCCCTGGGTGCCCCACAGTAAATCTCCATCCACCTCAGCAGAGATGTCTGTCAGAGGCAGCTTCTTGATGGAGCTCCTGTCTGAGCTTCATACTACCAGTTTCTGAGCTCTTCCTTGCAGAATTTACAAGGATGAAGTTTCCTAGGCAGGGAAGCTAAGGAGAATGTCAGGAGAAAAGCAGGAGCTCTTGTGTTTTACTGACTTGATTTTGTCTCTCCCCGTGGATTTTCCTTTCTCCCTTTTGCTTGTTGTTCCTCTCTTCTCCTGTCTGCTTGTGGTTTGTGGTTTCCCCCCAGTGTAACCTGAGTAGATTATGTGTTTATCTGTGATTACACTTCACGTTTTAGCTGCCTCCTTGGTTTCTGAGGTTATTTGTGGAGCCTTAGTCCTGGCCAGCCCCAGGCTCTTTGGGGTTACCCCACCCTGCACAACAAGAGCCTGGTATGGCATGAAAAATTTCAGTGCCTCATGTTGTCTTGTCCTGGACATGTGTGGGAAGTGTCTTGTGGTTACCAGGCTGGTGGGGAAGATCCTAGATTCCCCCTACATTGTAATACATTCCCTGCTGCCCGACACAGATTCTTCCTCCTTGCAAACCTCCCTCTTCCTCCAGCAGGCTCTGTCGTTCTCTGCTCAGCCACTCTCCTCCAAAAGATCCTTCCTGCTCAGCCCAAAAAAGACTATTGTCCTCCTCCCACCCTCCACCCTTGATGTCCCTGCCAGAAGGGCTGGCCAGCCCACCCTGGCAGGCAGCTGCCTGACAGCTCTCAGCTGTGAGCTGCCCAGCTGTGGGCCTCTGCCACAGCTCCCTGCTGCCTGCACCCTGCTCATCCCCCTGATAGCATCCTTCTCATCCCACTGATAGCATCCTGCTGACCTCCCTGCCTGCACCCTACTCACCTCAGTACCTGCACCCTGCTCACCTCCCTGCCTTCATCCTGCCCACCTCCCTGCCTGTACTATGCTTACCCCGTTGCCTGCACTCTGCCCTCCATCATTACTATTCTTTGCCTTCAGTCTCTAGCCAAACCCACCACCAAACCTGGCCAAGGTGCTATGAGGAGTAGGGTGAGATGCCACTGCTGTCACCTAGGTGGCAGGATGGATGTTGGACCATATATGTCAACCTTGGAGGAAATGTGGAGACAATGTTTTGGCAGGTTGAGAGTGAAATCTCTTGAATTTGCCATGTCTTCTCCATTTCCTTCATCTGTCTGCTCTTGGCTCTCACATACCTAGACAAAAGAAAGGACTGGGTTGGGGGGGGGTCTTCTCAATCCCTAGGTGCACATGAACCAGGTGTCACTCCCTGTCATAGCATCCCTGTATGATCACACTTGCAAATGCTTCCAAGTCCCATTGATTCACTTACCTTTCAGCACTGTCCCCTCTGGGACATGGGGACAAGGGTCCAGGGTGCAAGACCACACAGTGAAGCCTGAGCAGAGATGGAAGAGGTTTACACCAAACAGCTCTAGGCTGGGATACAGAAAGTGATGTTTGCAGCCTGTTAAAGAGATGATCAATTGCACATCTCTGTCTACCTGTTCCTTGCTTTCCTCTTGTTAAAAATGTCCTGTTCCTTCCATGTAACCAGCTCATGGGATGAGTGCAAACAGCAGTGGGGGTGAAATCCCTAGGTGAAGATGAGACTGCTTCTTATGAGCTATTTGGAGCATTTTCCTTTGCCCCTGCAGGGCTCCTGGCCTCTCAGAGCTGACCTGAAAATGGAGATGGACATGGAGTAGCTCTGTGGCCATTCCCAGACAGTGGAAGAACTCCCACTCTTGATCAGATTGGAGCAGATATTGGGATCTGAGCAGAGCAAGGCTGCTCACTTCCATGGAGTGTCCATGTCCATCACAGTTAGTGGTACATTCATTGTTAAACACTGCCAGGCAAGGAGCATAGGAAACAAGGAGGAGGAGGCAGTATAAGGCTGGTTTGATACCACCTTCCCAAAGACCTGGCAGCAGTTGGTGCCTGCATCTCTACAGGGGTGGAGAAGCTACAACTGGAGTGGAGAAGGATGGAGGAGGATATGGGGACAGCAGCACCTTCCCAGCCCCCAAAGGGCTGCATTACCCACTGTGCTTGCCTGGCTGACCTGTGTCTCTTGAGCTTGAGGGGTGCCATAGTGTCCAACATTCTGTCCAAGCAGCCTGTAAGTGATGTTCATTGCTGCAAACATAAGCCATCAGGTCCTCAGAGTTGCAGAGACAGGAGACTCTGAGTTGTCCATTTGGCATTCCTGTCTTCAAGCTCTGTCTTTTCACAAAATATGAGTGTGTTTTTTATGAAACCTGTGATTCCAGGTTGCTACAGGGCTCCAGAGGCTGGGTTTTAAAGACCACCTACTGTACTTTAGGTGTAACAGGCACCCAGGATAAATTTCTCTGTGTTAAACCACTCCCTGTGGTTGCTGTCAAACCTGTCCCGAGGCTGTAAAAAGCAATCACTGCATTGAAACCGTCTTAAGTTGTTCCCAGTGAAAGGTGCTGGGCTAATTCAATTAAAGGCCTAGTGCAGATGGATTTAGGAGCTGGGCTGGAGAATGAAAGAAAGCAAAGAAACAGAGAGAGATGCCTGTGGAGGCAGGGAGTGGTGCTCCCTGGGCTCTAAGTCCATCACCTAATTGCTCTCTGCTTTGAATCAAAGGGACAAAGGCTGCCCCTTGCCTTCTGCTCCCAGCATGGCCTTTTCCAGGGTGGAGGTTTGGGCAACCTCTGTGTGTGTGCAAGGAGAGAGCTGCTTAACTCCCCTTTAGTCTCAAAGGATTTCCCCTAATCCTGACCTCTCCCTGTGCTGCTCAGACGCCGCTGTGGAGAGCAGGGCGTTAGTGCCAGCTCTAATCCCACCCCACTGCTCTCCCCTCCTCAGGGGGCACTCACCCCCTTCTCAGTCCCTGTGTTTGGGATTGAAAGGCTTGCAAAAGCCTTTGGAGTTCAGCTCAAGAGCCACATTCCTCAGGACACAGACCACTCCCTGGGAGCCAGATTGCAGTGGCAAGGATGGTGCTCTCCTAGAAACCCTGCTCAGAGGTGACCAGAGTCTACAGCAAGCACCAGGGCTTGCTAGTAGGGGAGCTGGACTCCCTGTTTTCTTCTTGGAAAGCTCTGATGAAGTGTTTCCAGCTCCTTCTGTGGGATTTTGTCCTAGGAGCAGCAGACAGAGCCCTTGCAGGATGGTTTCATCTGGCTAAGGATGCTCTGCCATCAGATTTCTGTCTCATGCTGCTGAGGCTGCTATTGCCAGACACAGCTTCTTGCACACAAAAGTGTCTTCTCCCCTGCAAAGCCTGGCAAAGAACGTACTTTGCTGAGAAGCAGGAAGCACAGATCAAAATGTCTGTCCACAGACTTTTCTGTTGTTTTTTGTGTGGTTAATTGCTGTCTATTGATGTGTGAAGCCCTGAGCAGCATTTTCCATCAGAGAACAGGCTGGCTGTGCTGTCAGGCAACTACTTAGGCTGATCCAAGGATACCCAGAGGAAAAACTAGGGATGTATGTCACTGTGTATGTGATGGCTGGAGAAATGTAGTGTCAGGGCTACAGGATGGTGGAAAATGTGCTAAAGAGGATGTTTTCTCCATGGTTCCCTAGTAGTTCTTTCTTCCTGCAGTGTCTCAGGCTGGAAAGCAGAGAGGTGAATTCATGGGCAAGCAGAGACTTTTGTAGGGAAGCAACTACAAGATTGTGAATGGCCAGGTATGAACTGGGCAGGGAATGGAGTAGCACCCTCATGGAGGTGACTGATGGCAGAAGGGACACACAGCATGTTCCTAGGCTGGGATCAGAAGTGCAGTGCTCCTGGTGTTAGTGACTGCAATGGGGAGCAGGGATGAGCCACTCTGTGAACCATGGCTCAGCTCCATCCTCCTGCCTGTGAGCTGCTATTCCAGTCAGGCCCAAGGCTGGACACAGGTGCTGCATGAAGCATTTTTCATGCACATGCAATGGTGTCCTTCAGCTGGCAGAACTGCATCTGCTGGTCCCTAACAGGCACAGCTGGGTGACAGACAGCTCCTCTGCTCATCTCTGCTGCCCTAACATGGGTGGCTGTGAAAGAGGGAGGTACTCAGAGGTTTGAAAGCTGCCTTTTGGGCAGCTGGGGAGCCTGTGGACACGGTGCAAATGCCAGCCTGAATGTCCCCAAGTCCTGCAGTGATGCCTGCAAGCCCTACAACTTTTTTGAGGAAGGCAGCATTAGTAGTGATGGGGAGAAAACACTGTAGTCTGCACTGCAGTGGACAGTGCAGTATCTTCTGCAAGGGGTGTGGAGAGATATTAATTGTCTGGATTCACATGGCTTGAGCTGTTTGCTCACTGCAGTTTCCTTTGCTTTCATCAAAGGACAAGCTTCTGCTGTCAGCCCAGCCTGGAGCGCCTCACAAAATCCCAAGGCGTCACCAGGCCTGCTAGGAAAGAACAGGCTGCAACGTGAGGATTCCTCCTGATCCAAGAACTCCTCCAGGGACAGGACAGCTCAGGGACATTTCAGGAGTGCTGCAAGCTCTAAGTGATGCTGCAGAGCTGAGGCAACCCTAAATGAATCCACGCAGTCAGTGTCAGGTTGTGGCTGGATATAAGTTAGGGAGTCACACTCAGCATGTCTGGTGGCCAAGAGCTCTTTGTCTCTTCTCGTCTGGGCCATGGAGGGCTGCAGAGATCAGGTTTCTGAGATGCTCTGTGCTGTTCACTTGGGAGACCCATGTGTGAAGCTGCAGGGCAGTTTTTCTGCTGCCAGCCGTGCTTCACTCAAAGACCTCAGATCGGGTGCTGAGGAGATGGAGGCATTTTGGACTTGGGCCATACCAGCACATTCAGCTGCAGATGGTTACAGGAACAGATAACGGGTCCTGCAAAAATTCCAGGAAGTCTGATCACCCTGGAACATAGATCCTATTCACATCGTCTGTAACCTGAGAGCAGCTCTTCGGAGCTGGGATTAGTAAAAGTATTTGGCTTCACCTGCCCTACTCCTAGGGAGCTGGTGGGCCAGTGCTAAACCCCTGTCCATAGGGAAGGAGAGGAAGGGTTTTCTGCAGGCTAATGTTAGTCCTGGCATGGGAAAAACTCACTTTGCTCTGATAATAGCCATGGAAAGGTGTAAGCAGGGGCTGCACCTGGATAATTCCCTGCCTGGATTACTGAGGGCTATGAAATCCATAGGTGATGGGTCACATGCACACCTTGCACACCCAGACTTGTCTAGGGTCAGCCATGGGCATAGGTGTGCTCTTGCCTTAGCACTCTGAAATATTGCAGGCTGCATGGTGGGATGGGGTAAACAGGGTATATGAACAGACTGGCCTCTGGAGCAGGGGAAGTGCTGAAATCTGCACCTGCAAATTGACTTCTTCTTTGTTGAGGTGTATCCTGCTCCCCCGGGCTAGGTAGAGACCTGTTCCTGCTCTGTGGGGTGGCTCCTGGTCCCACAGCCAATCCAAGGAGATGACAGGGCTTGTTTCTCAAGGGAGGGGTGCAGTGATGCTGGGCAGGGAGATGCCCTATGCCCACCACTGGAAGAAGTGATCACAGATGCGTGGGAAACCCCTGTCTGTCTCTGGAGTTTGCAGCACTGCCTCCCAGGAAAATAGAGACAAGAAACTGCCTGGAGCCAAGGAGTTGAGTGGGAAAGTTTCAAAACAAGCTGATAAACTGTACAGAAAATCACCAGAGCATATGTAACTCACCATGGCTGGAGCCAAGTCAGGTGTTCAGTGGGCCCTGCTGTCTAAATTTCTGTTCCAGAAGGCATGTAAATATGATACCAGGTTTTTGAAATAAATATCTAGGAAACTAAAGGTCACTGAGCAAATTATCAATATTATAATAGAAGCTTGTATTAATAAACAAGTGCAGATTCACCTGGAAGAAGTTTGTGAAGACCACTTGCTGTGGAGGTGGTGCATCTCCAGGGCATCAAGCTGAAGGAAAAAACACATGTAAATCAGGGAGAGCCACTTAGAAAAGTTTTTGGTTTTCAAAAAGCTCCATCACTAAAAGGTCTCATTTTGTCACAGCCTGAGCAAAAATGAAATTTTGTGAGTTAGAACAGGTGAAGAGGCTGATTTGCCGAGGGGATATGACAGCAAGTGTAAATCTAGCTAAAGGAAGGGTCTTTCTACTGTGTGGAACTAAACAGTAGCACTCATTGCCATGCAGGGTTGGTGAAAGCCAGGTGCATTAAAGGCTCTGAAAAGCAAGCAGATAAAGCCATGGGGGACAAATTAATCCAATATCCACAGTCTGTCAGCTGGGAGGTATCCAAAACACAGCTGAGATATGCATTTCAGTTTCTGTGGTTTGTGCTGACCCCTGTTATCTCCTACTGGTTGTAAGGAGGATGTAGTATGAGTGACCTCAATTTTTCTTTGTGCCCCATAACTCCACCAGTTGTATTCTGATGTCACTGAGGCTTTTCTTGGCATTTGTTTCTCAGAGACCCATTTTGCTTATGGCTATTCTCAAGGCTGGATGCAGAGGCATTATCCCTGTGCTGCTGGAGTGCTCCTGAACACTGCTGGGGCTGGGGCAGACTGTGGGGCAGGGCAGGGCATGCACATGAGCAAGTGAAGGGAGCTGGCTTGTGTGATACTCAGGGGGCCTCTGGAAGAGCTTAGGAATGACAGAAAGGTGGCTCTGAAGAGCTGGGGATGCCATGGGGTGAGGAAGGATTCCCAGGGAGATGGACGCCCCTTGAGCACTGGTAGTGCTGCTGCCCCAGCAGTTTCTTCCCTAGCAAACCCTGATGGACAGCACTGGCCTTGGCAAAACCTGAGGCCACACCAGGTTGAAAACAGTACTGGGGAGATGGCTGTAGGGTCAGAATAGCAGCCCCAGACTCTGCCATACCAGGAGGGGTTCCAGACCCTCAAAACCAGCCATCAGAGACATGCTCAGATGAATGGCAGGCACTGAAGAAGACACAAATTCAGGGAGCCATGTATCTGGGGAAGGATAAGCCTTTAGATCAGTTGCCAGACAAAGGTGGGCAGGCTTGAATGCTTTGCTCCAGCAGACAAGCATGTAGTGCAGTTGGCCTGGGGGCAGCAGCTGCATTAATCCTGACCCTGTTCTTTATCTAAGGCTCTGTCTGAAAAAAAACCAAAACAGTGTGTGCCTTGCACACCCTTCTGAGCTATTTGTTCCCTGCTCTGTGAAAGGTAGAGACTGTGGCACAGAGGGACAGCTCTGGTCTGTCCTTCTGCCAGGAACTTGCTGTAGGACTGTGGTAGTGCATCCCCTGCTCCAAGCTCAGCTCTATGGCCAAACTCAGGACAGGGCTTTGAAAGCAGGATAGTCAGCCTTGAGCCCAGAGAAGCAGTGTTCATCAGGTCCCCAAGTCACTTGTTCCTATATTGTATTGCTTTCCCTGCTGCAAAGCACATGTGTCTGCTCTCTGCAGAACCAAAACCACTTTCTCTCAAACACCTCCTTGCATGTGAGCAGCTGGGCCACACCTTGAGCAGCTCTGATAACCCAAAGCTGCTGCTGCCTTTTGCTTGGAAGCAGCTTTTCTAGACCTTGATTTGTGCTTGTGCCCTCTCCTTCCTTTCCTCCATGCTGCCAACACATTAATTGAAGTGCCAACAATGGAGCTGTGCCCATATAGTAGCTATGGACTTGCTCCTGCCATGCTCAGGGCTAGGCTGCTTCCCCTGTGTTCATTATCCCTCTGCTAAAGTCCCTCAGGCTGTTTGCCACCTAAGCTCTTCTTTGTCCTTGAAGCTTATGCCCAGCTCAAGTGGTTTCCACAATTGCTAAGGCCCTTTTAGTGCTGGTACTTTCCAAGAGAAAAGACCCAGCCTTGTACACATGACCTCCAGTCATCCTTCCTTGAGTCATTTAGCCACATTCAATGCACAGCCCTTGTAAGCCCAGCTTTCCATGGAGTCTAGAGCAGTGAGGAATGTACCTGCTGGTTTGTAACTCTCTCACCTTTTGATATTGCACAGGACCCTTCATATAACATACCCTTACCATCTGACCTGGCAAGCTCAGGAGGGATGAATTTGAATGATCAGCTTGATAACAATATGCAACAAACAGTACAATAAAGGGGATGTATTCCAGCCCTGCAGAAAATGCACTGTTGCCGTGTGGGATGTGGATTGTTAAGCATCAGCAAGGATGGAGGAGAACTAGGTTGGGAGAAAAGTACTGAGTATGATCAGAGATGTGGACTAGCAGCAGGTGGCTATGCTGGTCCAAGAGCTGGCCAGCATTGGGAGCCTGGTCCCTTGGAGAACTGAGTATTTTGCTACTTCAGACCTCTGTGTTTCTCCATCACCCCAAAGTAGTCACTGGGATGGAGTTACTCACAAGCATTCCATGTCTGAGCCCCTGTCCATTTCACATGAGCAATTTGCACCAATGATTAATTATGTACCTGGTCACAGGCGTGGAGAGTGAGTCTGTGCTGATGCTGAGCTAAGGACTGAATTAGTGGCTCAATGAGCTCTGGGTTTGGGAGCTGCTGCTTGTCCATCTGCATTTGTGGAAGCCTCTGCCTTCAGGAAGGCTGTTCCCATGAGAGCTGCTCATGCCAAGAAGGCAAAAGCTTTCTATACCACCCACTCCACCTAAGTGTGGGGGACACTGGTTCTCAGTTTGGACACCACCTCAGCCAAAATACAGGACAGACAAATCTCTGTGACCACTGGAAAGCAGGGTCTTTGGTTTTAAAAGGACAGATTGCATCAAAGCAGGCAGAGTTCAGCTAGAGTCTCTGTCTTCCCAGGCTATCACTCTGGATGGACTCTACAGGCAATGGAAGTCTGCACCAAGCCTTGGCTAACTTTTCCGGTCCCACCATTTGCAGCACCATTTCACTTTGGGATAACCTGGGATGTTGCCAAAGGACTGAAGGTCAGAGTCTTCTCTGATTATCAACTCCTGAGAAATAGGCAGGGAGCTGCCATCCTCTCCACACAGCCATTCTCAGGCTGTCCATACTGGGCTGATAATGAGTTTTTAGCTGCTTGATGGAGGCTTGGAGCAGAGATGGAACTGAAGGAACCACAGACATAGGAGCCAGGGTGATTGCAAAGCTGGATTGCAAATCTTGGTTTTGAGGAATAAGGTCCAGCTTTGTGGTGCCAGCAACTGGGGCAGCCCAGGAGGAATCTCCTGGAGCAGCCTGGCAGGTAGACAACTATGATCTTGCACTTTGATTTGGACAGTTTCAAAGTGTCTGTACTTAAGGGATTAAGTTTAACTGTGGCATGAAGCAATTCACTAGGGGATAAGAACCTGGTCTGGATCCTGGACCCTCTTCATGATGCTCTTTCTTGCTCTTCATTTGGGTGTTAGGTGCTAATGGGCTGAATTAATGACTCTCCAACCATGGCACCAAAGGAAAGTTCCAGGTTTCCCAATCCTCTTTGCCAGGTGCTAGAAATCACCATCTTTTCCTTCCTTCATGGTCCCTTCATGGGCCTGGGCTCAGTGCCATGAAGCTCTGCACCTTCCTGCTACCAAGGGGCTGCAAAGCATCCGCATCTAAACCAAATCCTCAGCACAGCTGGGACAGATGCTGCTCCTGGACCCAAAGTGCCTTTGGGTGAGAATGAATGAACTCTCCTTGTGAATGCTGGGCAGGTACTGCCCAGATAATTGACCACAAATATTCAATTACACTTTGAAATGCATTTGTGCCAACCTGCTCTCTTAAGAATGCACTTTCCTAGGCAAACACTCATGAAAACCACATTGTAAGCTCAATTGCTCCCTGGAAACGAATTTCTGAATCATTTATGTAACCACTACGGGAGGGAGCTGGGGATCTGGCACCCAAGAAAGAATCTCCAGCAGGCAGAGCTCCATTCTTGGAATGGATAACTGGGTCAAACAGCTCATCTTGCCTGATCTTCAGCCTCTGTTTCTCATCCTTTTGTCCCATAGGATGGAAAGGGTCACACCTGAGATGAAACCATTTCTTGAGATTCTCTGTCCTTTTTGGATGTGTTTCTGTTTCTGCGCTGGCCCGAACAGGATGCCATGTGTACTGAGGATGAGACAAGGAGCACAGGGCCAGATGCAGACAGGATCCATCCAATTTAGTGGCTGCCTCTAGCTGGAGGCTGATCTGCAGCAAGTGGACACACTTCCTGCTTGTCAGTCCCCCTAGTCTGGTGCCTTTCCATGTCCTGGCACCCTGGGTCAGCCTGGGTCATCCAGTGCCCAAAACCTTCCCAGGCTGGCTGCCTGAGGGACCTACTCCAGGTCATGGCTGATGGGGTATTTCCCTGGATGGAAAGACTCAGAGCCAAGCCCTGCCTTTGCCTTGTGGAGCCAGCTCTGCCAGTGGGGGGAGTGTGACCTTGTGACTCCCACAAATCCCAAATTAATTAATCCCGGGGACACTGGGGCAGCATGAACAGCCTGTTTGATTTCTCTGCAGTTTTTTCCTGGGGCTCAAAGGGATTAGTGCAGGCGGGAACAGGGAAATATAACAAGGGGCTCAGCTTTCAGCTCCTGCTCCCAGCCAGCAGGCTTCTGTTCTTACCAAAGGTATTAACAGCAGTAATCCACACTGTCTCTGAGCATTATCTGTGTGCGGCATCCTCTTCCTCTCCCCCTTGCCTTCGCATGTGCTCAGCTCACCAGTGTGTGTTCATGTCCTGTCTGATGAACTTGCACCATCCTTGTTGCTCCTTGACACATCCCATTCCCCCATTATGGAATATGTGATGCCCCACAGAGAGCCCACCCAGATTACTATGGGCCCATGCACTTCTTGCACATCTGTCTTTATAGCCCAGCACACTTTATGTACAACCCATTGGTGCACTCACACACGTACACGAATACCCCTGCAGGCCTGAGCACGTCTGCGTCTGTTTCCCATGCATGCACATCTCACTGGGGCTCACAGTTTGCCCATCACAGTCTCATCAACATCCCTCACATGCTCTGCACCAAATTCTATCTCAGCTCTGCATGACCAGCCTGCTCATGCCCTAGTCTGTGGGCTAACACCATTTCGCTTAAGCCATTCTTCCATGACTCCTTGTGGAGAGTGTTGGACATGCTGGTCCCCAGAGACAACTGCACCATGAGAATGGTGCTCCAGTTCAAACCCTTGATTAAAAGGAGTTTTGTCACAGCTTGAGCAGGTACTAAATGCAAGGACCCATTTGGGCTTGGTATCATCTCAGTGTGAAGAAGCCTTTGATGGAAATGGGTGAGCTGAAACCATCTGCTTCCACCAAGAGATCTGTGAGTGCTGTTGTATTTTGTCACACGTTTTACAACCTGTGGGGTAGCTGTGAGCAGAGGTCATCCATGTGAAGCAGTAGGCTTGGGCATCTCTGGGAACACTTGACTGAGTCACCAGCTCCAGTGCCTGGCCATGGCTGCTGAGGTCCCAGATAACAGAGAGCTGAGGATGGATGGAGTGTCCCCTGAACACCATTCATGCTTTGTATCCAGTTCTTTGCCATCAGACTGGAAGATGTGAAGATCCAGAGGATCCTGAGCACAGTCACAGTTAGGATGAAGGAAGCAGAAAAGTGTGGAACAGACACAAGTAACAGGATTTTGTCAAAACATGAATCACAGGAGTGTGAGAGGTGTCCCCTGAATGGACAGGGAAGAATGACCTGCTGCTAACTCAGAAGAGATCTATAGAAGATCTCACTACTGTGCCTGTTGCTATTAACTAACAGCATCTGATGTGCAAACACAATATTCCCTTCTCCAGGAGAGAAGGGGAGAAACCAGTGAGAGATAATTGGACCCCCCCCAAGAATGCTCAAATTCCTTACAAGGTGGTTTCTGTGAGTGTTTGCCTAGGAAAGTGCATTCTTAAGAGAGCAGGTTGGCACAAATGCATTTCAAAGTGTAATTGAATATTTGTGGTCAATTATCTGGGCAGTACCTGCCCAGCATTCACAAGGAGAGTTCATTCATTCTCACCCAAAGGCACTTTGGGTCCAGGAGCAGCATCTGTCCCAGCTGTGCTGAGGATTTGGTTTAGATGCGGATGCTTTGCAGCCCCTTGGTAGCAGGAAGGTGCAGAGCTTCATGGCACTGAGCCCAGGCCCATGAAGGGACCATGAAGGAAGGAAAAGATGGTGATTTCTAGCACCTGGCAAAGAGGATTGGGAAACCTGGAACTTTCCTTTGGTGCCATGGTTGGAGAGTCATTAATTCAGCCCATTAGCACCTAACACCCAAATGAAGAGCAAGAAAGAGCATCATGAAGAGGGTCCAGGATCCAGACCAGGTTCTTATCCCCTAGTGAACACACACTGTCTTATCTAGAGATCTTGGGTGCTGGGCTGGACTGAAAGCATTGCACTGCCCACCTTTAGTGCTGGTCATGAACATCATGTTGTGGCCCTTCTGCAGCAAATACATGAACTAACTAAAATTGCCCCCAGGAAGCTCCTGAGATGACGTTAAAGAATTTTTTTTTCAGTGGATGAGTGGAAGGCTGCCCAGCTGCTTTCCCTTGGGCATTTTCAGAGGAGGGAGTGGGAAGGAAGGCTTGGTGTGACCAAAGAGGTTTTGTCATTGTTGAGTACTGGGTGGGGAGTGACTGGAGGTGATGGACACAGTGCAGAATGGAGAGAGTAAAAACTGCATCCTGAGAAGCAAATGGATGCATGTGAGGGCCTACCCAGTGAACTCAAAACTGATGAGAAGCTGCTGCAGAGGGGACACTTCCTAAAGGAGAAATTCCCCCACCTAGAAAGTTTTATTTTAATGCTTTTCTCTTCAGGAAAAATAAAAGTTATTTTTCTTGTCTCCAATAGTCAGTGAAATTTACAGGACAAGGTAGAAAGTCCAATTTCAAACTCAGCTTTTCAGGTTGCATTTCAAAGCCTTTCTTTTGAAACTGGAAATAGGAAGTTTTCTTGCTTTCATCTCAGTTTGCTGCTGAGGGCAGTGAGATGACTCATGTCCCGGAGTCTGGCTTTACTGCCTGTTTTGCATTTTACTTCCCCCTTGTTTTCTCCAGCTGCAGGAAAGTTATCAAGTAGGAATAGGAGCTTTAAAATCATGACACCATGTCACCTGATGACTTGTCCAGCACTGATGAAATTTCAACTGGAAAAGAACCAAGAAAGAAGGAGGGAGGAATGAAACCAGTGATTTATTAGAAATAAAATTCTCAGAGGCCAGTATTTGCATTTTCATTCATCTTCAATAAAAATAACTTTTCTGATTTGTTTCACATCAAAATTTGCTTCTTCACGGGGAACATTTTCTAATAGAAATGATCTCATTTTAATATTTTGGCAGGATTTTCCTGTGCATTTTTTTTCCTTGGAACTGCACTAATGCAGGGCAGTAAAAGATGACGGATTGGTGAGTTGAGTGGGTGCTGAAAGGGCTGAAACTGCTGCTCTATAGCTGCAAAACTCGCTTGGACATGGAACCAGTGGAGCCTCCTCCAAGGTTTTGCCAGGCCAGGACTATGAGAAGTTGGGAGCACCTGGTGCAGCCTGCACTGCCTGATGCAAAACCTTCCCAAGGAGTTCTGTGGCGAGGCATTTTAAAACAGGACCCATTTTCCTAGCCTAGAGGGAGCCTAGGAGCAATGGTTTATGGAAAACGAGTGTACCCAGCACCCCCCAGCCAGCAGAGATTGGAACAGCTGCAGTTTTCCTAGGAATTTTCATGGGTACTTAGTGCCGAAGGGCTGCAAGAAAGGGTTAAAGTGTTTTCAGTTACGAAGTGCACAACAAACAAAGGGGATGTGGTAATCCCTTCTGCCACAGAGTGAAAAGTTCACTTGATATGCTACTTTACACTGATTCTCACAGACTCTGGGATTAAACCGGACACACTCTGACGTCCAGGTTTTCTAGCAAAGGGCTCCAGCCCAGCCTGCCACATTCACTTCATATTTGGGAACATATTCTCTGAAAATCCTGCTGACAGATGAAGAGCAGGAAGACAGCCAGTTTCCCATGGAACAATAACTCCATGCAAACCACATCTCCTGGCACCCAACCTGGCCTTGCTGGGGTGGCGGCTGGGGATGTTGGCTAGAGCAGCATCTCTGGGTCCCTGCCAGGTGCAGTCTGCCAGGACTGTCCTTCTGGTCCATGTCAAGAGTCCTGCTTTTATGCCCTGTCTCCCTTCCAGACTTTGGGGCTGTGCCACACTAATGAGTTACCTGCCAGTTAATGAGTTTTGGCTGAGCTCAGGGGCAGAGGATGCAGGAGGCCAGCATTGGGATAGAAGGGGCAAGGCAAGATGCCTTGTGCCATGGTTAGGCTGGGATGCTGAGTGAGCTGTTCTCCCTGGATGCCCCTGGCCTTGTTTATTTTCATGCTTCTATGTCTTAAAAGGTTCTTGCAGAGTGGTCTCATGTATAGAGACAACTAACAGAACTCCCCTGGTTGCAAATCACTGTCACTGCTGCCTGGTCTACAACAATTCAACAGCCAGTGGCACATGAGTACAATCAGGATATTTGTTTCTCTGGGATGTTTGAACTACTTGGCAAAAATTGGCAATCTGACTGTTGCTCTTCTTTCAGCTATCTTGGCCCTTCAGGTGTTCTGGGTTTCACCCTTCATCTGCATGGCAGGGTCAACCCAGCTTTCCCTTGGTTGAGAGATGTTGCAATGGTGTTTTTGAATTTATTGCTCTTTCTTTCTTTCAGATGAAATGCTGAAAATTTTATCTGAAAGCAGATGTTTTAGTGAAAAGAACTCATTCAGGTGAAAATCTGATTGTGTCTTGAAAATATCCCTTTGGTTCATGATTTCTGACCCGTTTTTCTATACAAGCTATTCAAGGAACAAGGTACAAAACTTCCCTCTTGTTCAGTCCTTCAGCTATTTCTCTGCTTTGGGGCACCAGCATTATCTCCTCTGCCAGATTCTGTCCCAGTGGGTGTGAGAGTAGGAGAGAAGCATGGTACACATGCCAAGGGGATGCCACACAAGGTCCCAACATAAGCCTGCCCACTCCACTGTTCCCAGCTGTTCCTTGGAGCAAGTACTTTGGGTTTGAAAACAAGAAGAACAAAGAGAAAGGTTTAATGGAGATGCATTTCCCAAAGGCTGCAGGGTTGTTGTGACCAGCACTGGTGGTCATGCAGAGAATGAGCCAGGGCAGCCATGTTTGGGGAAAAAAACATTAAAAAAAGGTCTCATTTCCCCTTCAGAGATGTCCAGAAGGATTTTGCTCCAACATCTCTGGGGCTGAGATGAAGCTCAAAATTCAGTTCAAGTCACAGCAGTGGTCCCAGTGTTACCCAGTGCCCTTCTACATTCACCTCTGGGTATCAGGGGGAAGAGTACATCCTGTTCTGACCCTTCAGCTCTGAATGGTGAGATCTTTAAGCTGATTTCTCCTCCCTTTCTAGACAATTGCAGTGTACAGCAGTTGGGGATGACTCCTGGGGGTATCCAGAACATCACTCTCTATGAACCAGGAAAGGACCTTGACCTGGATGAGACACCAGAGCACTCTGTCTGATCATTAAGTCCAGAAGGGTGGGATTGGATGGGGAGAAGCTCTCAATCTGCAAGAACCACAGACCTGGGATCTCCTGGGCCATGCACAGGACAGTCCCCATGATCTGCTGCAGGTATATGCACCCTCATTTCCCACCTCCTCACCCCATGGCTTGGGTCATTCTGCAACTCAGCCCATCCAAAACAATAGGACCTTGATGCAGCAGTCGAGAGAAAGCAGGGCCTGGGCCTGATCCTGCTCTGCGCTCTGTGCTCCTGACCCACACTACTGAAAAGCTGAGTCCAGGGGCTGGAGGATCACAGACTTTGCCCCAGGACAAATGTGACAGGGGCACAGCGGGATGTTCCCAGGATTGATGGGTGGGAGCAGTGTGGGGCAGCTGGGGCTTCAGACAGCCAGGGACCCCTGCCTGCCTCCCTACTGCTGTCCCCTGTCTGAGGGAGGAGAAAGTGCTTGCAAACCTCCAGCTCTCTGTCCTGTCCAGGCCAGGGTGACTTTACTTAGGGGGTTAGTGGAGCAGTGAATTATAAAATGCATCCTTCCCCTGTCCTTTACTTACTCCTCTCCTGCTCTCTGTCCTTCCTCTATGCCCTCCATCCCTTTCTTCTTCCCACACACTCTACCTTCTCTCATGAAACCTTGTCCCTCACCCTCACAGTCTCCTTGCTCCTCACCTCCCATGGGTGATCCCTGCAATCATCACAGGGATGTAACATGAGGGAAGAAGGGGAGAAACAGGTTGAACTGGTGGGGAAGAAAGAATGAGAGACACCTGCAGCTCCTGTCTCTTCGGAAGCTGCAGGGGAACATCTGGCTTACAGGAATAATAAGGGATTTGGAAGGAATTGCCGACTAAGGGCATTTCCTTCCAGCTGAAAAGCCTCCTGGAAGGACAAGACCCCATCCTAAAGATGGCCTGTGGAGACTCCCTCCACAAAGGTACTCCCAGCCCAGTGTCAGATGAGCTGCATGTGGGTACATACACAGCACTGTGAGAGCTGGCTGAGGGCTCTGAGCCCTTGGGTCACCATCCTCCAGCAGCACTGCACCAGCCAGGGTTCCAGAGAGCACCCTTCAGTGTCGGCAGAGGCAGCTGCAGACGGGTGTCAGGGGATGGGCTGTGCAGCTCCCAGCTGGGGAAGGAGGCTTTAGGTTTTGGCTCACCTCAGCAGTAGTTCTGCTGGCAGCACTGGTCTGGGAAATGCACTGTGCCTCCTTCTCCAGCCAGATCCAGCCTGATCCAGGCCCCCCGCACAGCTCCTTTTGCTACTGTGCTGCCAGCACCACACCGAGTGTCTGCAGCCCTGGGCTGATGCCACACACACAGATGGGTCCCAGTGACCCACCTCCTTGTCCCTGCAAGTGAGAGGGGATGCTGAGCATGGACACTGCTCTTGTCTCCTCACCCGGGGGGTCTGGAATGCTTTTGAGGTCATGGTGGGGAGCCAGCTGGGCTGTGGAGCTTGTGGCTGTCCCTTCCAGGACCTGAGCAGGGCAGCGGGGTGGGGAACAGCACACAGGACAGGTTTCTACCTTATCCCCTATTGCACTGCTGGGAGGCACTCAGGTGCTGCAGGTGAAAGAGTGGGAACAGACCTGGCGAGGAAATACATCTCCAGCTCGGAGTCCCAGCATTTAGTTGACAGAGCCCCACAATCTCCACGGCTGAGTGACCTTATAATGCACCAGTGTCGCGGCCTAGCAAATGCTAGGGGATGAGGGAACAGCTGCTGGACAATGCAGGGCAGCTGTGTGCTTTCACGCTGGGTAATACACCAGAACCACACTGCAGAGGGCTGCTGGCCTGGCTGTTCCTATGGAAACTCCTTTCAAAGGAGGAAGGCAGACAAACGCCCACCCGGTGATGCTGGGTGCTGGCAGGAACCGGATGCTCCTGCAGGCCTGGGGCTGGCTGGGCTGGCTGCAGCAGCTGCTGTGACCCCAGCATGAGGCTGTGGGGAACACAGCCAGCCAAGGGGAGGATTCCTGTGGTGCTTGAGCTCCCTGGAAGGGCTTTTGCTCTATCCCCACAATCTTGGGCAGTAATGAAGGTAGTTAAATAAGGGAATGAGCTATGGAAGGAGAGGGGTCAGATGAGCCCTCTCCCAAGACTAGGGATTGCAGCACTGTGGCAGTAGGACGGATGATGTCTGGCTATCTACAGTTGTGCAGGCAGTCACAGGATACCAGAGATTTTGAAGCAGGATCTGTCTCTTTTCCTGGTGCATGGCACTTTCCATCCCTGGAGGTGAAAGGATGCTCTGTCCCAGGATGGTTATCCCTGCAAGTAGAGATAGAGATAGGTGTTGCATCATGGGGATGTATTCTTACCTGCAACCATGTTACTCTGGGCAGGCTTAAATCTTGTTTTTGCTTAATCCAATCACTTCCAGCTTTGGAAGAAAATTCTCCTGAGATACCAGGACTAAGAAATATTTCTGATGGACAAGATTCTTTGAGTTCCTTTTGCAAGCTCAAGAGACTTCCATTCCAACAAATACTAAGTCAGGCAAAAATGCCAGGAAGTCTGTGTGGAAGAAAAAAGAGATCCTAGCCAAACTAAAACATGAAAAAGAAGCATACAGAGGGTAGATGTAGGGTTGGATAACTGGGAAAAATACAGGAAGAGTGTCAAAGCATGCAGCACTGAAGTTAGAAAAGCCAAAGCCCAAGTGAAATTGAATCTGGTTGAGAATTCAAAAACAAGAGGACGGACTTTTTAAAGTACGTAGGCAATAGAAGGAGGAGCATGTAATGTGGTCAACGTTATTCAACATTGGGAAGCCTGCTTGCAACAGACATATGTCTTGGGGATGGTTTTTTTATCCCATTCCCATTTTTAGTTTTGAGTCCAGGGTGGTTGCTGCTCTCCCCGATTCTCCCTGACCCCGGCTGTGGGAGTGTTGCAATGGGTGAGAGCCAGCCTGAGATTTTCTGCTGGAGGTGTGGGGGGATAAGGGATGGTTGCTTCCTTCTGGTGAGGTGAGTCCTCTCCATGGCCACATGACACCATCTCTCTGATGAGAGACACTTGTTGCCGTGTGGTTTGAGCCTCTTTTTTTTTTTTTTTTTTTTTTTTTTTTTCTTTTCCTTTGGTGCTGTGACTAGAACTTGCTAGCTTGCTTCTCAGCTTCCAGCTTCTCTGCTGCTTGGGAGCTCAGAGCCGGAGTGTGCCAGTGCTGGGTCCTGGGAACACCGCCTTCCCTGCCAGGCCCCAGTGTCAGCCATGGCCAGTGAGCTACTGAGGGGAGCGACTCCCTGCTCAGACCTGCAGCTCTCTGCCACTGCTTCAGGGCTTCTTGCTAACCTGACAAGCGGCCACCCCATGGCTTCTGGCAGGGCCGGGAGTTTTCTGCTATGCTTTGTCATCCCGATATGCCTGCCCCTGCTCCGAGGTTCCTGCTGCAGTCCATTTTGCCATGCAGAGGGGCACCGGGCCCAGCTGCCCCCCGTCAGTTTGCAGCAGCAGCCCCTTTTCTCTCGGTGCCGCCGCCGGCGCCGCCATTGCCGTGTGGGGAGAGCCCGCGCCACAGCGCCCCCTGCCGGCGCGGGGGAATCCTCGCCCCTGCCGGCCCGGCCGGGAGCCCCCAGCGCCCCTGCTGGCTGTGCCCGGAACTGCAGCGAGGGCGGCACCGCGGCTCTGCTCTGAGGCTGCTGCTTTGGCTTCTCAGACACAGAAATACTAGTACAGAACTGATATTCCTTTTCACAGGTCTTTGCCTCAAAGTCCCTTAATTTCAAAGTTATAATAATTTGAAGGGAAGGGGATAATATTCTCCATTCAAAGGGAGGTTCCTGCCTTCCTTGGCAGACACTTATCTTTCAAATCAAGACAACATGGAAAAGCCGGAGGTTACAAAGGATAAATATCAGGCACATGATAGACATGAAAATCATCAGGACAGGAAGTCATGCTTGATCAACATGATTAACTTCAGTGATGAAAAACTGGCTTGGGAGATGTGTGGAGAGAAGTGGACTTTGCCTGGACTTCAACAAGACCTGTGGCTCTGTTTTCCCACAAGGTCCATACAGTCAAGCTGTGATGTACACGCTGAATGAGCAGGCAGTGAGGTGGATTGAAAACGGCTGAATGGCCAGCCCCATGAGTCATGACCAGTGGAACCAAGTCCAGTTGGACTAGTGGTGTACCCTAGGGCTCAATGAGTTGGATTAAACCTGGATGCATGTCTTATCTCCCAGGAACATGTCCGTACCCAGCTCCTAGCAAGCAGCTGCTAAAAGCTGAAACCTTGTTGGGAAGAACTTGAGGAAAATCTCCCTCATGCAAAGAGTACTTGCTTTCCATGAGACAATTTGGTGTCAATTCAGGTGCTCATCACACACTTCTGTAAGTCAGCAGCAAGGAATACAGCCCTCCACAGGGTGATCCAGCTCATCCCAAGCCAGATACTTAAAAGAGATCACCACTGTCTATAAAGGGAGCTGAGGGGTGTACTTAGATACGGGCTTTTAACTTATGGGTATATGTGGCTGAGTGAAATGGAAATGCTGTATTTACAGGCAAATACTCATAATTTCCAAGCCTGTGATAAATCCAGTTAATGCATGGTTACAAGTAGCTGATGGTTGCCAGCTGCTTCTCTCCAACTAATTGCTGTCAGACTATTGGTGTGAGTCCAAATGGTCAGTGGCTTAGGGTGGGTGATGGGTGCATAGAGTGAAGCAGACCCTCTAGAGTGGAGGAAAGAGTTAATTTTAGTTCTTTTGCCTAACATATACTTCCCTACTTTTCAGCTGCCTGCTAAGACTTGATTTTAAACTGCTTTTCCAGAGTGGGTATCATTTTCTGACAAGCTGTGAAGAAGCAGGCAAGTGTGAGCGAGGGGAAGTGAGAAGTGGAAAATCGCCAAATATTGACTTCAAACACTGCACAGAGGAATTGAGAACACCCCTCACAAAACCAGCCTGGAGTGGGTTGGGTAGGAAGTGTCTGCCCTGATTGACCTACCCAACATGTTCAAAATCCAGTCCCAAATGTATCCAGGACTCCAGACCCCACAGGAGCACTGGGCTCTTAGAGTAGGCTCAGGGCTGCCATTTGATGCTATCCTGAATGTTATCCAGTCTTGTAAGAGTCATCAACTTCCCTGTCCCAGTGGTGGGATGCTTCCATCCAGTTTATAATAAGCCCCGATGTGGCTCTTCCCAGTGGAGTTTCTGGAAAGCCAGGGCTTGGTGAAAACTCTGCTGCTGGTGTGTCCCCATTAGTGTCTGTTTTTCTATCTCACCAGGGCACATGGTGGAAAAGGGGGAAAGAGCTAACAGAAGTGTGGGATAAGGCCAGGCAGTTTGAGCCATCCATGTAGGGTCCAGCAGGGACTGGTGAGCACCTGCTGCCTCCTGGCCTTTCAGTGTGTGCTGGGCAAGGCTCATTTCCTCAACTGATCCCTTGGATCCTCCCCTCACAGTCTCTGCTTTCAAGTTAGCCCTACTGTGACCTAAGATCCAAGTGGCTTTTTCCTTTCGTTGGTGTCCAAACCAGAGCCACACCAGGGCTGTTTAACATGGTGTCTCCCTAAGTGGCATGTTGAAGATATCCATACTCAGAACATGGTACTGTGTCTTCTGTCCAGGTGAACCACCTGCTCCAGGGCTGGAGAAGACACATGGATCTCACGGGGATGGAAAAACATCCTCAGAGCCTCATGCTGTAGCATCAGAAGGGCTGGTTGATGGCATGAGCCCGTGGGGGGCTGAGGGCTCCTCCTCATCCCTGACCTTATCCCTATTCCAGACACAGGAATGAGAGCAGGCAACAAGGGAGGCAGTGGGAAGGGAGGGGGCAGGAGCCTTTCAGGGGAGGTTCAGCAGGTTTTGGAAAGCACTGCGTTTACACAATTCAAGTGGCCTGAAAGGAGCAGTAAAAGAAAGGGGCAGGGCTGGGCAGCAGCTGCCAGGGAGTGAATGTCCCCTGCTCCTTTTCCCTTAGTCTGCTTTGTCACCTGCCCACAATTAGCCTCGATTTATCACCCCAGGAGTCTGCAATAAGTCAATCAGCTGCCTGCGATTGCCCAGCCCCTCTGTTTCCAGAGAGCAAGTCTCCTCTTTCCCATGGGTAGGTGGCTAGGTGGCCATCTACCCTTTGTGTGGGCTTAGGGTGGAGGAGGCTGCTCCTTCCCCACGCTCCTGAGCTCTCAGGCCAGGCCAGACCAGCTGATTAGCCTGCTGGGCACTTGCACTGCTTGTCAGGGCAGCAAACCCTGCTTGGCAATGAGCCTTTGGCACAGTCTTGGGGGAGAAGCAGACACTTTGGGGTATGTTAGTCAGGCTCCATGTCAGGCAGGGTACAAAGCTCCCTCTGCTCCTCTCTCCACCATTTTACCCAACTTGTTTCATGCTCTTTACTCAAGACAAAAGTCTTAGACAAATATCTGTCTTCCCCTCATACAGAGCCCTCATCTGGCTGAGCCTCATGATGAAGCCATGACTCCTGTGAGGACAGTTAGGCTCAATGAAGATGCTGGTGCAAAGTGAAGCTGTGATGAGATGCCTTCTAAATCCAGCCTTGTGTGCCACTGAGACTCAGTTTCCACATTTTGTTGATGTTCCCTGCTATAGAAAAGCACCAGCCGAGTGTAAAGGCTGATGAAACAGATCCTGACAGGACCAGTTTAGGGTAACTGGCAAAGGCTGTCCTGTCCATTTAGCAGGGCTTCAGGAGCCAAGCTTACATGTCTGTGCATCTCTCTTGCAGACCTTGTCCTGTACTATGTATTTCCTTTGGACACCTTGTCCAAGGTATGGATGATGAAGGTAGGATGGTTTGCTCAGGTAATACAGAGCATGACTTAGACTTGTTGTTCTGCTCTCCATTCCTCCCCCTGCCCAGACTTTTACACAGTGCTGCTGAGAACAGCAGAACTTTACACCTTGCACAGCTGCCAGACTCCTGCCTGCTTGGATGAGAGGGTAAAGGGTGCCCAGGCTGCTACAGACCCTCCAGCCCTTGCAATGTGCTCTGCCAGCCTCTGAGGGGGACCAGGCTGGGGGAAAGCCCTGCCTGTCTGTATCTTCCATCTCCACACAGAAACCCTGTCCATGGGGATACTTCTTATGGGCCCTAAATGTACTGGGCTGGGTTTTGCAGGGCTCTGGATAACACATGAATCTTCCTGTTCAGGCTCCTGAGGCAGGAGCTGAGTCATCTCAGCAGCAATGGGATGAGCAGCAGATGTCTCACTGTACTTCATGCCAGTCATCTGGCATGTGTCATCTGGCATGGCCCATCTCTGTGCCTCACCCCCAAAGAGGTGATGGGCACAATTAAGGGCACACAGGGTGTTGTCTGGTCCAACTCAGGGCATGAACAAGCAGAGCTCTCTGAAATTCTGTGCTTTCTCTGCCATACCTCTAGCCCAGCCCTCCTCCTCCCCAGAGCCTGCTCCTCTGCAGCCACTAAATTACCTCTTGCCTGCAGGAAGGAGAAGTCTTGAACTGCCTCTATTACCACAAACATGGCAGCAGGGCAGGATGGGTGGTAACCCTAACAATGCCAGTAAGGAACCTGTGCTGTGCAGTGTGACCAGCAGCCAACTCATCCCAGCAGGTAGACCCTGGGGCAGTGACTCACAGGGGTGTCACAGCCAGCGTGGTCCAAGTCGGTGTGTGGGAATTGCCCATGGTGCTGGGAGAAGCCTTGCTGATTGATGGGATGAGTGCTCTTCTGCTGATTGTATTTATGTCTGCCTCCAGGGAACATGTCCAAAGCTCTGGTTTTTCTGGCTTGTTGTTTCCCTGCCTCTTTCCCGCTGTCATGTTGCAGACAGTTCTGTGGTTAGTGTCCTGACCAAGAACTTGGAGCACCTTCTTCCTGCTTCTTCCTCCATGAACTGGTCATGGGGTGGGTGGCTTTCTGTTTGTATGAAGCTGTGAGTGTGCCCCATGCCATGCCTGCCACGCCATCCCATCCCATCCCANGACATTGACTCTTACTTGATCCTATAAAAGAGGAGGCCTGAATGGGAAGCAGAAAGACCCTGAGGTCCTCTCTTGAGCCACTAATGCCTCTGAAAAGGCAAATTATCATAGTGGCAGGAAAGGACACGTGGAAGGAGGTGCAAACACCAGCCTAGCATGACTGGCAGTGTTCTGCCTGCCAAGCTTTCCCTCCCCAGTGCAAGCATGAGCTTCTGCCCTTGGCTGGTGGCTCCTGGAGCACCCTGAGGGTTGTGTGGGTTTGGGGCTGCCTTCCCACTGCATGTTGTTCAGGTGGATGAGCTCCAAATCCTGCCCCCAGGCCCCTGAGTTCCTGCACCAACACTTCTCCATTCCAGGACTTCTCTTGTTCGGATGTTCAGCCTGGTGCCTGGAGGTGAGCACCTGCTGGCCATGGGGGTCCCAGCCTGGAGCTGGGAGAGGTGCAGCAGGACAAGATGAGTGGGCCACTCCTGAAAATTCCCAACCCATGTCCTGGCCACATCCTAGCTCAGAGATCTCTTCCTGTGTCAGAGCCAGGTGGTTTGCTATGAATACACAGAGAGCTGGGCTGTCCCTGGGGTTCTGTGGCAGCAGTTGGAGACCACGTTCCCTTGTCCCATGGAGGGAGGGAGGCAGTGAAGCATGTACTGGGAGTTCCTGGGTGGTTTTTCAGCATGTGCTTCTGACACGTGGCACACAGGAGAGCAGTTGCCACATTGTTCTCAATGCTGTTTGTTCCCAAGAGCCCAGGCAGGGACAAAGCCTGCCAGAGCTGCTACACCGCCCCACTGGGTCTCTGGCTGCCAGCTCTGCTTGCCTTGAAACAATCCCAGTGGTGAAATGAATTGGCCAGTAGAGTGTGAAACCAAGCAAGTGTCAGTGGTTCCCTCTCCCTTCCCCAAAATAACACTCCCAAAGGGGGAATAACATCATGGCCCAGTCCCTCCATCTCAGTCTGCTCTCTGGATGCACATCCTTGGCACCCAGGACCTGAGCTCCCTGTTGGGCAGGCTGAGCCAGTGTGTGCAGGCAGTCAGCGTTCCCCATCACCATGGACATTGGTATTTGATTTATTGCCTCTTCAGGAGGAACTCTTAGATTTCCCTTTGGAGCTGAAGGCAGATCTGAGCAGCTGTGTTTGGCATGGCAGGGTCTAGCAGTGAGAGCCGGAGACGAGACGGCAGGACTCCTGAGCTCATTACTGTAATGAAGCTCAGGGAATTGGGGTTCTTGCTTATGGAGCTTTCCATTTAAGGAGGCCAGACTAGATGATGGTCCCTTCTGGCCCTAAAACATATGAAGCTACAAATAACTCAGCCAATAATTAGAAATTTGAGTCTCATTCCTGTGAATATTACA
The DNA here is from genome assembly GCA_013397375.1 of Toxostoma redivivum. NCBI lineage: Eukaryota > Metazoa > Chordata > Aves > Passeriformes > Mimidae > Toxostoma > Toxostoma redivivum. The sequence continues at coordinate 1,650,229 of VXBI01014251.1, forward strand.
GGCTTGCTGGACTAGAAGCTACAAAGGCTGCACCGAGCTTTCCTCATGTTTTAAGAGAAGTCATTTCCTGGTAGTGGGTCCCCTGAGCAAATCCCAAGACTGATGTCATCGGCATTGGTATGGAAGCATGTGCAGGTAAACGACATCACTGTGAACTTGTGTCATGTCCAGCGTCATCTGGATGTGGCAGATAAGGATAATAAATAGGGAAAGGTCGGATTTCTCATGATCATGTCACCTCTGTAGTTTGGACTGACTTTGGCATCCTTATCTCATCCCACAGAGCATGGGCAGAGCCTCCAAAAAAGAAAAAGTGACGCTTGGTAAGAAAGCTTGGGGGAGAAAATGCCACACTGTCAACATGAATCTTTACCTGCTGGTCAGGGCATATCTGTGTGGGAGTTTTGTATCCCTAACAGGTCCTGCCATTGCTCTTGGCTGTTTCCCAATCTCTTCATGATTACTATTACTGCTATTTACTGCTATAATTACTGCTATTACTGCTTTTTACTTGAACAAGTTTTACTCATTTCAGGTTGGGTTTATGTGCAGGATAACCCTGATGTTGGGAATATTTGGAGGCATGGAAGGAAGTCATGAGGATGGTGGAGGACTTGGGTTTTTCTCAGCAACAGGTTTGTGAGCCTACATGGAACAGTGAGGAGAGGTTTCATGGCAAACTTTGGGAATCTTTCACCAAATAAGATTAGGAAGTGCTGTTATCCCAGTTTTCTGTACAGCCCCTTTTAGTGTTGCCTCTGTCATATGTCTTTTTCTCCTCACCTTTGCTATATGTTGCTGGGTTTCACATAAGACATTTCAGACTTTCATCTTTGTTTTTTTAACTCCTATCCTTGCACATATCAACATTTCTTCTTTCTCTACCTGTCTGCAGACACAGTTCCAGCTCTGCCAGGAGGATGCTGCATCCCTGTGCTGCATCCCAGACCTGCCATTACCTCCTCTGCCTTGCAGAATGGGCTGAGCTGGTGGAGGCAAGCTCAGAGTCAGGATATAAATCTGTACTCAGCCAAGCTTGGCTGATCATAACCAATATACTTAAAAAAAGATATAGGGAAAGGCTGCAGTGAATCAGAAGAGTGAATTGGTTTCTTCTTCCACCAGTGTGTATCTATGCAGCCTCCAAATGGGAAACAGCCATGGAAAAGTGTTTCCCTTGGGACCGGGGTAACAAGTCTAAGGCAGAGAAAAATGCACAAAGGGAGGAAAAGGGGGTGGCCATGTTACCAAGGGGATTCACTCCACAACAAACAAAAAGGTGTGACGAAATGCTGGGTTGCACACATGCAAACATCAACCAGTGGTATTTCCTTGAGCAGGACCTGAATGCTGGGGCTGAGAGCTCAACAACTCAGCATTGCACAATGGATGGGTTGGAGTCTAGTCTGTTCTTGTTTCCAGTTAAATGCCATTTTTGAAATATTTTATCCTTTATATTCTTTAATCTCTGCCATAAACTATGTGGGACATGTCATGAATTAGTGCTGCAGCAGACGCCTTGACTTGGGAGGTTTCCATTTTTTGAATAAAACTCCTTCCCCTTATAGTTTTGTAGCTTTAGCATACACATCCCTCTCTTGGATCTAGACAGCAGGGGTAAAAACAGAGGTCACAACAACCACCGAGGATCTTTCATTCGTATCTAAAAAGACCTAAAAAAGACCTTCCTATTCATGTCAAGAAGTCTTCCTGAGAAATCCTTTCTGCATTGTTTTTTGCTGACATCTGTACTGCCCCAGGTATGATTAATTCTCCTGCTCACAATAAAATGCTTCTCCTTTGCATCTGAAGCAGTCTGCAATTTCACAATTAGTTGGTAAAACACACCATGCATTCACCTTAAGCAGCAATGTGAACCCAGGCAGCTTTGCTCCTGACAGCACGAGGGAGATTTGCCCTCGAGCAAAAACAGCTTGGCACTTGTAGCTTTCTGACGAAGGATGTTCCTGACAGAGTTCAGAGGTGTTGGAGAAAGTAGTTTAAGTTTCTCAAAGGACTGGTTGTTCTTGGGAGGCTCTTCCTAGGGTCTGTGAGGCTCGGGGTGGGCTCAGGAGGGTGCATTTGGGAAATCAGTGTGGGCCCTGGGTGGGACTGATCCAAGCGCAGCCCCCGGCACCCCCCCTGCTGCTGTTTCAGAACATACCTCTCATTCTTGCAGCCTCAATTACTGCAGCACATCCCTTCCCTGCCAGAGCCCCAAGGACACAAACGGACACCCACTGATCAGTCCTGGGCTCCTCTGGATCCCTGGGGCCCTGTGGGAGCAAAGGGGGCTCTGCCAACACTTCCACCCACGCTAAGGGCTGCCCCACAGTCCCCCCCAGGGATCTGGGGATCCTTCCAAAGTGAAACCCAGGCATGGATTTGTAAGAGGAGAGGTGTTTGGGGGGCTTGGGAGTTTGCTAGCAAGTGCAGGATTAAATGATGATAGTGGGGAGCAGTGCTGGTGCCAAGGTTAGGACAGGACAGGTCTGTGCTTCTTGTGCTGGGGTCACTCTGCCTTGCAGCTGGAAAGCCCCCCCTATAAATCCTGCTGAAGGGAGCTCTCAGTCCTCACACATGATGATAAAAGCTGCTTGTTTGGAGCAGTGCTGACAGATACTGCCCTATTTCCTCCAGCAGCAGGGGTAGCACCTGGAGGCTGCATCATGGGGCTGGGCTGGGTGGGTGCAGCCTGGCTGGTCATTTATCACTTTTGTTAGTGGCAGAGAGCAGGACCTGATCATCCAGCAGCCAGGGAAAGCTATGAGCACTGGCTGACCAGCACAGAGTGTAGAGCTCTCCTTATGGAGCCCAGCACTCTTGTTAAAACTTTAAGCCTCAACTTCTGCAGCTGAGTGTGCAGCCTGCTTGCAGGAGAGGTGCAGAGGGACAGAGCTTGTACCACCACAGAGCCCCTGGGGTGCTGCCACCCCTGGTGTCTGGGCTTCCTCTGGGAGAGATTGTCAGAGGGATACAGAAATGAGTACCCCCATCCCCTGTGGTGATTGAACCGGGATCCCAAATCTACTTTTAGTCCAGAACTTGGGAAACCACCAGTGAACAGAAAACTGAAGCTTTCTGAAACCATGGGGACCTGGGACTCAATGCTCCTTGTGGATGCCTTCCAACTCAGCTTATTCTGTGATTCTATTTTTTCACTGATATTGGAGGCTCTCTCTAAGCTGTATCTCCCTCTGGGCCACTGCAACCTGCCTTTATCACCAGTAATGCACAGTGGCTGCCTGTAAGGGTGCGTGTCTTGGCTGTGTATTTGCTGCCCAAATTTGCCTGATCAATTCCTAAACATCAGCTCTCCAAAGGAGTGGTTTTGTTCTCTAGATAGGGCACACAGGTGCCTATTTTAGAAGCACAGAGAAGCTCATACAGACTGACAATGCAACTGACTTCTGATAGGGTGGTATGGGACCACTGGTGGGATGCAGAGAAAGAAACCTGGAAGCAGAAAAATTGAAGACAGAGAATAAATCTGCAGTGTGGTCTGGCAACAGGATAGGAGACAATGGTGTATGCACATGGATGCAAATGGAAAACTCATGGCCCACTGTGCTGAAAAATTTCAGGAGGGACCAGTGTGGTGGCTTCTGGACACCACATTGCCAGGGTGAGACTGGAAAGGAAGAACTGAAGAGAACACAGCCTGGAGGGGTAGGTGAAGGATCTGCAAAGGGAACAAAACAGCCTTGGCTGCCATCCCACCTTGGTCTGTTATTGCAGGAGCAGTTGGTCTGATAGCTGCTGCTCCACTCTGTTTTCTTGGGCTGTTTTCCCCCAACAACTGGATGTTTGCAATCACATCTCAGTCCTTGTTTAGGCTGGGAGACTGGATGATGACAAGGGAAGTAAAACACTGACACTACTGAGCAGAAGGGGATGAAATCTAAGGTACTCATCAGGAACCAGACTTTCCCAGACTCCTTTATCTGAGGTTTCTGTGAACTTCAGTGGCTTAATTAATATTTTGACTAAAGTGAGCTTTGAAGGACAGATTGTCCCTCCTTGTTACAGAGCTGTGAAGACACAACATGCAGCATCCCCTTATTCCTCTTTAAATCCCTAAGCTTGCCTTTTCCAGGTGGCCTCATTTCTAGTGAGAAAACTAAGCAGAATGCTCTCTTCATGAATTGCAAGTTTATGCCACTCTTTTCCCAAGTATCAGAAAGGAAGGGGAAGCATAAGCCTACAGGATAAATCTCTTGTGAGTCCTGTACCTGTCCCACTTCTAATTAAATGTTGTTAAATTATTCCCTGCTTCAGCATCTTGATGGTAGAGGCTGGTGTCTGGAGCAGCAGAGAAGATCCTCAGGGCTCAAGTGGAATACATTTTTTGTAGTGCAGACCTCACTTTAATATCCTGAGTTTTCTAAGTTCTTGTGTTGTCAGTAAATAAAGGCAAGAGGACAAAATAAAGGTGAAAGGAAAGCTTTTCTGCATAGCTGGTGTACAGTGAGGGGTCAGGAACCTCTCTCACTATGCTTTTGGTCTTTGGTGTGGAGCTTTGCAATGCTGCTTGCTCCACTGTCCCACCCCAGGTTTGCAAATCCATTGGAAATGGCTGGAAAATGGCTTGCAGCAGCACCAGGAGGGCAGGGGCAAGAAAGTGGGGTCTCACTTCTTGCCTTACCACCCCTGGACAGCTCCAGCAGGGCCACCATGGCCTGAACCCCATGCTGCCCTGGCCAGCAGAGCCCTGGATCACTGAGCCCACCATCCAGCTGGCTCTTTGTCCTCCCTGTGCCCATCCCTGCAGCTGCCCCAGGGCAGCTGTTTCCTCCCAGGACTATTTGGGGTGTTGCCGTGGGAGGCTTAGCAAATTCCCCAGGGCTGTGGCTCTCCAGGAAGCCAGATACCAAATGCTCTTCTCTTCCCAGACCCTCCCAGAGCCAGAGACTTGCCTCAGCATCTGTTTATAACTCCTGAAACTGGCCAGGCTGTTTGGTTTGGGATAAAGCAGAGTCTGGCAGGACTCCTCCCTGCCACCACAGTGGCACACAAACGCTTATCTTCCATGACAGACCCTTTCCAAAAGCCCTGGGAGCTGCGCTGCCTGCACTGGCCCCAGAAGGCGTGTGCCCAGGATGGGTGTGGGAGGAAGACAGCAACACCAGCTGGGTTTAATCATGCAGGATGTGCTGGGGAGCTGGGTGGGATGGCTGTGGTGGCAGGCCCTGGTGCTGGAAGCAGGGAGATAGATTGGGAATGGATGTGATGTGGGGAGAGATGATGCTGGCCTTGCTGGGTTTGGTGGCCACAGGGAAGTCTGGGTATCAGATTCCAAGCAGAAGGAAGTTCCTTTGAAACCAGCTGAGTCTGGGAAGGGGCAACATGCCTGTACCCCAGCGCTCCAGGAGGGTCCCAAACATTTTGTGGGTGACTGGTCAAGCAAGGCACTGGCCTGGCTGCTCACCCATCAGCTTGAGGACCTTGTGCTGGGGTGCTGGGGCCATGAGGGGAGCACATAGGGACATGGGCTGCTCTACCCCTTCCCCTGCTCTGTCCCATGGAAAGCTCTTCTGTAACAGCAGCAGGGAATGCTGCTGTCCAGGGCAGTGTCAGCAGGATGGACACAGGATTCCACCAGCTCTTCATGCCTAGCCTGTGTTCTGCCCAGCTGAGCTTTGCACCAGGCTGGGGCTGCTCTCCTCCCTGGGAAAGCATACAGTGCTTTCAGCGTGGAGATGGACAAGCCAGGACAAGCTGAAGGGCACAGCTCTGCCCGTTGGTGTCACCAACACAAGTGGCCTCCTCTGCTTTCCAGATGTGGCTGTAGCAAGAGGGTGGTGGCCCTACTGCCTGCACAGAGGATGCTGTCCCAGCCATGCAGCCCTGGGTGGCTCCAGCCTGTCTCTCCCATACTCTGTGCACTGGGTCCTGCACTCTCAGACCAGCAGCACAGGACAGGGCACAGCCCCCGGGCACAACCTCCCATGGGCTATGAAATTCCCTCTTTTCCCAGGCTGGTAAAGGAACAGTGGCTGCCTCCTGACACGCTATCAGTATGGAGTGATAAAGGCAGCTTCCTGTCACTGCAGCACTTGCTTTCATCTCTCACATGAGTTTATAGACAATATTAGCATGAAATCTGTTTTAACCCTAGACTTTCTGCTGTAAAGCTCCAGCCTTCATGCAGGCGTGACACTGCATCAGCACCTGCGTGATGTAGCATGTTTGTAGGGAAAGCAGAGCCCAAGGTCAGCTTGGACCTCCTGGAGGAGGGTGAGAATCAACAAGAATTCACTTGCAGGCAAGTCACAAAACCTGCCAACACCTTCGCTGACTCATCAAAATTGAAAAGTTTTTGAGCAGACAGTTCAGTTTTCTGCATTTCTGATGGGAAGCAGCCAGAGGGCCAAAGGAGATGTGCCTGAACTCTTCCAGCCTCCCACCTTCCTGAGGGCTGTGTGCCAGAGCCTGGCTCCATCATGGGGAATTTGGAGATTTCTAGGCCTGGGTCCAAATCATGGTGAAACCAATTCTGGCACATCTGAGTGTCCAAGGGAGGGGATGTGCTGCCTATGCAGAACTCTCCTCACTCCCACACAGCTGTTAGTAGCCAGCTGGGATGGCTCCCAGAGGGTAGAAGGTGAAGTCCCAGTTTCTCCTGATCTGGACAATGTTCATGCAGTGTCACTGGGGTGGATTCAGCCCTGCTCCTGGCAAATCTCTTCTCCACCTGGCCTTGCAGCCTGCCTTGCTCTCCAAAGTTTTACCTGATCCATGAATTCTGTGCTTCCACAGAGCCCCCAGATCACACCCTGCTGGAATCTACACTGGAAGCACTCTGGATAAGTTCCTCTCCTTGGATAATGTTTCTTTGCAAACCTGGGAGCCTTCTTTCTGACAGAGCATGTCTGAGCCCTCCAAAAGCTCCTGGGCTTGTTTTGCAAACCCAAGATCTGAGTTTGCTAAGAATCACCAAGGCTGGAGGCTCTGCTTGTTGGACACTGAAGTTCATGGAAGACTTGGCTGAAGACATTCTTCTAGGACCAGATATTTGTCTTTCTACATCTGCCACCATCTGCCCTCACACTGTTCCCACTGGCTGAGTCACTTATGTCATATTTGTAATTATTTCACTGTGTTTTGCAGGCTGGGGACAAAACTTTTCTGTTTTGTGTGCCAAACACAGCACATAAGAGCAGTGACACTTGCCCTCTCACTGCACAGACTGAACAGCTGGGCTGGGAACCTCAGTGCAAACCAGGGCAAGGGATGCTTGGACAGCCACGGCCTGGGGGGGAGAATCAAGTATGGAAGGTGAAGGGGAGGTTTTCTGGGACTGCTCTCTGTGGCCCTAAGAACCTTGAGATGAAGATTATTGGTGCAAGACTGGAGTTTGCTATGAAATAAGTCATACAGACAAAGGACTGGAGGAAATGTCATGACTGGGAAACTGGGCAGGAGAGGGATAGGCAAAAAGCCACAGAGCAAATCCCATTCTGGCAAGGTGGGCAGAGGGGAGACTGAGGTCTGCTGGTGACAGAGGCAAAGCCTTGCTACAAACACCATAAAGAAGAGACTTCATTGATCCTGTACATAAAATCTCATGGCAGGGCAAGCTGAGCCCTGCATTTGTCATTAATTTAGAATTCCATTCTTTGTTCTTCTTTCCATGCTCTTATTTTTCTTTTTCCAACACTGGAACACAAAGTCAGAAAGACACAGCTGAAATCTTGCTGCTTTGTAGGGGCTGGGGAGCAGAGTGTGAGAGGACAAGGGTGGTGACTCTCTGGACTGTTCCTTCTCCAACGTTTGGCAGCAAAAAAACTGCAGAAAATGAAACAACCCCCAACAAATGAGTCCTCTTTGCCTCAAAAAGCAGTGCTTTAAAATCAGCCAGTCTGTTGAGGGAGTGTCTACAAGCTGCACCCCTTCTCTAGAGACTTCCAACTGTTTGGTAGCCACAATCTATCACCTCCATTAGTGACTCACCTGCACAAATGTCAATCTCTCCCATGGTGTTGTTCATACAGCTCCTTGCATGACAAAGTGTTGGTCTGGATGGCCTCCAAATACAGCCATCCATTACGTGTCAAAAAATAATCCTGCTGCTGAATAACTTCCATCACAAAGCCAGAGGAAGATTGATGCCTACTTGCAAATAAAGGCAGTGATGGCAATGGCCCATGTTGAAGACCCAGCAAGAACAACCAGGTTGTGCCAGGGTTGCAGCAAGAAGATCACAGCAGAAAGACCACAGGGAGCTGACTGGTGTAGGAATTGATGTGATGCTGGGAGAGGTCTGAAAAGGGTCATAAGGTATTTCTGCAGGATAACTCTTTCCTTCTTTTCCCTGACAGACATTTCCCAAATCCTCAAAGCAGCCACAGGCCCAAATCTGACAGACCCAAGGAGTGTTTGGATAACACACTCAGGCACAGGGTGGGAGTGTTGGGGTGTCCTAGGCAAAGAACACTCAATGAACCTTGTGAGTCCCTTCCAGCTCAACATATTTCATGATTCTTTGATCCTCCAAGCAGCTCAAGTGGTGGAAAAAGGGATCAGAGCCTCAGGCATGTGGGACATCTCCAGTTGTGTCAAGCAGGTCATGGCAGGCAGGCTGGGAGCAAGGTCCAGTGGGGTCAGTGAGCAGTAGCATCAGGTTTGAAGCAGGCAAAAGAGGCCAACTCCTCATGAGGAAGGGGATCTGAGTTCATACAGGAGAGATGGGAACATGAGACCACAACTGGAGAAAATTCAAGGAGCTCAGGGAAGAGTGTTTGTGGAGAGAAAAAAAAAGAAATTCCTGAACCATCAAGAGTAACTGAAACCATCTCCAGAGCAATCTGCAGATGGGCATTTGGAGATGAAAAAACTGCTGTGAAGTTCAATGGCTTTGTCCCAGACTCAGCTGACTGCCAGGACAGGATTCACTGAGCATGGGTCTGGGACACTGCCCTGTGACAATGCCAAGCAGCTACTTCATTGCTTCTGAACAACAAATTGAGGAACATTGTGCCTCAGGCCATGAGCTGCTGGGCTGGCCTGTGCTGTGCATCAGTTCTGTTGGACCAGGAGGTGGAAAGCACCGTGGGAGCACTGTGAAAACCTCATTTTTTCACAGAACTCACGTACCAAAGGTCAGTGCTCCATTTTGGGCCTTGACCAAAAGGTTCAGATGACACTCAGATGCTCTTTCTCCTACATCTTTGCTCAGACATGAATCAAGTGGTAAAAGGTTGGAGAAATAAGCCTGATGGGGTTCTGGAGCTGTTATTTCAGTATCTTCAGAAAGCACAAGGCCAGCAATACTGTGCAAAGATGGGACCATGTGCTCACCAGACTTCTCATATCAAGCCAGGCTTTCTCCAGGTCGAATCACAAGGTGTTTTAGGACATAAATTGGAAGGGTTAGAGAAAGAAAATGCAGAATAATAAGTTGAAGAAGATAAAATAAAAATAATTTGATCTGTAGGCTCACCTCTCTGTGCCCTCTCTGCCCTTCCTTTAGCACTCACTCACCTTGTGACAATCTCTCTCTGCTGTCCCTAAGAAGTCTCGTTCTGCTGTCACCTCTGTGGCCAGGCCATCAGTCTGTTCCCTGCTTCTCTCAGCATATTCACAGCTTTTCTCAAACATAGTCTCCTTTCCTGGAGATAATTTTGGTCCTAATCATGTTTTTCTCCACCCTTCAACTCTGTCTTACTCCCTTAGGATCAGTGTCCCGTGTTTTCCCCAGGGAAGAAAAATCTGCTCTTCTCTTTTCCTTTTTCAAGCAACATGAGGGCAAAGAGCACGACAGATCCCCTCCATCACTGATGAGCACCTACAGGTAGGAGAGATGATTAAAGCTCTGGAGCATGCTCTGGAGATGATTGAAGCTGGGACAGGAGCAGGGGGCTTTCAAGACCTGCTGCCTTTGGTGTGGACACAGCGACCCAGAGAGATCTAAGTGGATGGGACATGCTGCCTGCACCAGCTGCAGTGGGTGCTAGAGCTTTCAGCAGGCTGCGGGGAGGTGGGGCTCTCTTGAAGGACATCTTAGATACCTCAGAGCTGCCACAGGACCCTGCAAGGAGCAGGAAAGGGACCCCAGCAGCCAATCACCCCAATGTCTCTCCTCTTTGAGCTTGTAGGGGAGCTGGAGGGCAGTGGAGGGGAGCTCTGCCCATGAAAACCCTGAGCCCCCCCAGCATGGAGGGCACTGTGCATGTGTCCAGAGGGGCTGGCTGAAGAGGACAGCCATGGTCAATATGACTCTCTTTTCTTGGCTTCCTGCATCCCCAGACTCCAGTGTTTGTACATCAGGGCATTAATTCAAATCCAAACATTTCTGCCCTTCCCAGATTTCTGCAGCCCATTCAGCACCTTCCACCACTGCTGCACTGCATGTGTGTTCATCACCTTTCACCCTATTCCTCACCACCCAGCTGAAGGGGATCTGGACACCAAACCCTGGGAGAGCTTTTATGAATTTCCTACTTCTCAGCCTCTCTGAGTCATTCTGTGCCTGCCCCACATGGCCAGAGTGTCACCTTATTTCAGAGCTGTGCTGGGAGCACCCATGCCAGGAAAGGGGTCCTGCCTACCACCACCACCACCAGATGCAGACACTACTGCTCTGGGTTTTTTTTTAGGAGGGGCTCGTTCTAATTTTCACTTTTTATTTTGAAACTGCTCACAGCTGTTCCCATATTTAAAAACATTTGTAGACCTGTGCTTACAATACCTGCAGGTTCAGGTTTGCAAGCCCTTAACTCACCATGGGACTATTTGTCCTTTTAAGTTCAGTGCTGGAATGCTTCAAGGTGTTTAAGCAAGGCCAAGGCCAGGGCATGGGAATGCTGGTCTTTACCAGGCTTTGCCTTTAATTGCCTCCACGCCTGCACTCCCCTGCCCCCGCAAAGCAGAGAGATGGGAGCTGTGCAGATGGCCAAGAAGAAAGGTGGAGGGGAGGAACTGAGCTCCAGCCCTGGGAAAAGCATGACAAAGGGGAGAGGGCTTTGCAAACACTTAACGCATGATAAGATGTGGTACCCATGCATGGAAGCAGTCCCTGGTTATCCTCATAGGCAAACCCAGCAGAGAAGAGCTGGAAGAGGGCTGTGCAGAGCCAGGAGAGGGGCAGGCATTGCTTGGCTGAGATGCTGAGCTCCCACCGATGGCACTCTGCTGTCACAAGCCGCTGTCTCCCTGGGCTGGGGTCATTAAAGATGTCAAAAAGCTGTTTTTAACAGGGTGGGATGTTCTGTTTGATGCCTGGCTCTGCTACAAAAGGAATAAAATCACATGTGTGATCCATGTGCAGCTGCAGTGTCCAGCACTGGGGGCTGGGGGTACCACAGAGCTGGCAGAGGTGTTTTGGAGGGACAGAACAGCCCCTGAATTTTTGCAGCCCCCATAGACCCAAGGTCATGCTGCAAGGTGGAAGGTGGCTGGAGCCAGGTTTGGAGCAGCTTTGGCTGCAGCTCAGAGGGTCTGGAACCTGGGGAGTGCTGGCAGCTCTCAAATGCAGCAGAGGAGCCCTGGGGAGGCTGAGGGAGATGGGAGGGTGGGGGGGACTCTGGAGAAGGCTGGTCTGCAGACCTGGGGAGGTGGTGAGGAGCAGAACAGGAGGCAAATGAGAGGAGGTGATTCCTCCTTCCCTGTGGCTCCCAGTGGGAGGACATCAGAATGCTGGTGGTGATCCTTGGTGGCCAAAGCCACTCAAGATTTTGCCCATGGACCCTGTGGGGTGACCTGTGTGTGCTGGCAGTTTTGCACAATGGACTTGGTGTGATGGACACAAAGCCTGGATGAGGAGACAGAAACCAGCTGGGGAGGGAGCAAGGATTCAGGGGGAAAGATGCAGGGAAAGAAGCAGGGGAAAGCAGCAGGGGCCGTGGCAGGATGGGGCAGCCCCAGGTGGCTGAGTGTGGGGGGGAGAGGGCACAGTGGAGGGGACAGGGACAGGCTGGTTTGGGGGGAATGCTGCCGTGCACCTGCAATAACAAGCTCTGGGCACAGGGCCTGACAGCAGGATGGAGGCTGAGCTGGAGTTACAGCCCCCAGGGGAGCCCCTGGTGGCTTGGTGCCCGGGAAACACCTCGCAGGCAGCCCCCTCTCCACCCAGGAGCTGGGCATGCAGGGGGTCCCCAGCCCCACAGCTGCCTGCCTGGGAGCTTGTGTCCCCTGCCCAGCTGCCTCTGTGCACCCACTCTGCTGCAAAGCCCCCTGCATCCCTCTCATGAGGAACCTGCTGCTAGAACTCCTCTGTTTCCCCCTGTGCTTCAGGGACTTTATGTGTAACTTTGACCCTAGACACCTTCATGCCCTGTGTATCCCCCTGTCACATGTCATGAACTCTGTCCACAGCTTTTCCCTGCCTGCCCCAAACTTTCCTCTGCTAGCACCCCCCCAGTATGAGTTTTGTCCCCCCAGTCCAGCCTCCTTGCAGGGTTTAATCCCTCCTGCTGCCCTCCTGACCCCAAATCCTGACCCTATTTGGTCCTATTCCAGCTCAGCAGGCACTGTTCCCACCATGAACCAACTCATTCCACACCTTTCTCCCAATGACTCCCTCTCCTCCATTTCCCTCGGTGGTCCCTGGTTTATCCATCACCAAATTTGACCTTCTGAGAGCATGGGGGTTCATGTTAGTTCAGAAATTTCCCCATAAGTGCATGTCTCAGTCAAGCTCTAGGGACTGTTTGCTAGGTATGGCCTGCATCAATTCCCTAAATATTTATACTCACACACCTCAACAGTCTGGCTATTGCTTCTCCTGCAACTAACTGCAGGTGATGAAAAGAGGAGGAAGTTAATGGGATTTAGGAGTTAGATCTCACCAACGGGACCTGGGAGCCTAGTCCAGAGTATTTACTTTGAGTCAGGATGGTCACAAAGTGCAGATTGTCCCAGGCAGCAGGGGCTCTCCAGGTCATAAAACCAAGAAGGTCCAAGTCAGGAGCCACCTGTGCTGCCTGAAATTGGGGAGCTGGAGCACAGCAAAGCGTTTGCTTTCCCCTGGAAATGGAGGAATGTGAGAACTGATTTGTGCAGCAAATCAATGCAAAAATGAGATATGTCCTTTCTCTCCTTGTGGCACCTTGTTCTTGCCATAAGAGATGCTGGAGATTTGATGAAGCTGGGGAGGGTCAGCCTGCTCAGGTCAGGAGTAACCCAGGTATGGAATTACCAGAGGGTGTTTGTGTCCCCCCAGCATCCCTTCTTTCCTTTTCTTCCTCTCTTTTATCTTTGGGCTCCTGCTCTGTGGCTTGAGGCCCCTTGAATGCTGACACACAGGCTGTGCTTGCTGCTACTTCTGCTCCTGACCCAGCCTCAGTCTCCTAGGCAGGAGACCTCGGTCAGAAAGGCTGAACATAGTTTGTCTGCCCAGTAACCTGGCAACTGCACTAATGCATGTGTGTGCATAAAACATCCTCCTGAACCAGAGCCAGCACCCACTGAGGGCTGTATCCCCTTACACAGGGACAGGCTGCACTCTCTGCACTGCTGCTTCACCATGGGCCACGCTGAGGGGAAAACCCTGCCCCGTGTTTCTGTCTTATTCCAGACATGTCTTCTCCTCACCTATCTCCAGACTGCACCCCATACTGCAGTGGGATGCTCAGAGGTGAAGGAGGCTCTGAATATGGAGGGGAAGGGGCTCAGCTTGGCCTTGTTATCACTGAGAGGCACATCCACTATTGGGAATGCCCCATATCCACCCACCTGAAAATGCATCTGGGTGTTAATACCCAGGGCTGGGTCACCCCCACCTGCCTGGCCACCAGAAGAGGAGGCTGCCCCATGGCAGAGAGCAGCTCTGGAAGTGCAGTGGGGCACATGCTCCTGTAAGATGTGTTCCTAATGGCCAGTGTGCTCAGGGCTGAGCTCTGCTGGGCTCAAAGCCTCCTAACCTTGTGTTCAACCTCTCAGATTTATAGAAAAATGTTACAGTGCTAGACAGTGAATCTGACAGAGGATTCTAAGGCTGATTTGACTTTTCTGTAAGAGTCTAAATCTGTCATGTCAGATAAAATCTGCAGTGCTGCAGAGAATGTTCGTGCTCCCCACCCAGCACCGTTTGGAGGAAGGCTTGGGGGCTGCGCCGGGGCAAGTCCCTTGGGGAGGAGACAGGAGGAGTCATCCTGCTGTTTGAATTTGTGTCTTGCTGCTCCAAGGTTTCCTAAGACTGGAGGGCACAGAGAAGGAGGTGAAAAGAGAGAGGTGGTTGATTTATAGCTTACCATCTTCTCTGATCTTGATTGCCCTTTTTCTTGGGAGTCTCTCTTATCCAGACATGGAGATGGGAGGAGGGGATCTGTTTCAGAGATTGCTGAACTCTGGGTGTTTGCTGTTTCCTGGAGATCTTTTGATGTTCCCTTTGCTTTAAAACATTTTCAGTGTTAAGTTTTTCAGCCTCCCACTGCACCTCAACTCTCGACATCGGGGCACGATCCATCACAAGCTACCCAAACAATCTGCAGCGAGCTGAGACCTCCCCATCTCCAGGGCAGGGAGGCAGTCTGTCCCTGCAGGACTCAGCACAGCTCCTGGGGCAACTGAGGCCAAGACCACGGGCTGCTACAGGCTTGTTCATGGCTTGTTCTGACTGGGGATGGCAGTGCCAGGGTAGCAATGAGGGAAGGCTGCACTGCAAACAAGCTCTGTGCAGCTTTGATTGAGCACAGTTGCATCAAACAGGATGAAAAACCTCTCTGGGTAACAGGCTTGTGCCATTAAAGCCCTATGACTAATGTTAAATGTTTGATTTAGGACTCACTAGAGGAAGAAGCATGGAAAAAACCCTCTCTGACCAGACTGAAAGGTCTCCAGCTCAGATGATCTCTCCTGTCCAGCATGTGCATCTTGTCAGCCCTGGTAATGGGCATCAGGTCTGTTATTAAAAGCCCATCAAAGAGTCCTTTTCCATAAATCTTTTCACAGCACTCTCAGTTAATAAAATTGATTTGGTTTAACTGGTGCCATTTTCCAGAAAAGACAGGCCAAAGAACAACATTGCCTGTAAAACAATCTGTTTTGTTCTGTGAAAGTAATTAGTTTTTCTTGGACTTAATGTGCTTGGGGGTTAATTATTCCAAAACTGCCCATGAACTCCCATGATGTGGGGATATTTTTGTGGAGCTGCTGAAGGTGCCAGTTCTTGCAGCAAGGCTCTTTATGACTCTTGATAATGTTCATTATTTTCCTTAAATTATCAGCTTAGTGGCATTTTGTGCTTGAAACTTTTCTTTCACAGTCTGTCCCCAAAAAGTTTCTCTCCTTTGTGGTTCAAAACTACAGCCTGAGAGCACCTGGGACCACAGGCAAATAAGATTTGCTTGTCTATTACTGATTTAATAATGATTTTCATGCCAAAGTCATAATTGTGCAGTGGGATGAGTTGTGACTTACCATGGCTGAAGCTGTCAGTGACAGCCTCTCCTTACAGCAGACCCAGACAGCTTTTTTGGGGTGAAAGAGGGTGAAAGGAGATGGTCCCAGGCTTTGTTAGTAGCAATAATCTTTCCAAGGGAATGGTCTGTAAAGGTGAGATCATGTTAAAGATGCTGATGCTTCAGCTTAAGAGGAGCTTTTGGGTGGAAAAAAGTGAAAACTCCTGAACTTTCACTGTGTGTTCATGTAGAAAAAAAAACATTTAACCAAAATATCTCATAAACTTGGTTTTTTTTTTAGTTTGTCTTTTTTTTTTTATTTTATTTTTTTTTAAGAAATGGCTATACACGGCCATTTTACTTGTAACCCAGCCAAAAATAATCTGTGGCAGGAAAGTCTGAGCATTTGTAAAAATAAAATAAAAATTAAAAAAAAAAAAATTGAAAGCATGTTAGAGTATTTTAGTGTGAACCCAAACAGAGAGGTTGGTATTCAGAGGGCAGAATAGACCTGATAACACAACACGCTGCATTTCTGGCCATGTGCTGAAATGGAGATTTTTTTTCACATGTTTGTTTTATTAATCACACTACAGAACTCAGTGCAGCACTTGCTGATTTTTGACTTGTTAACATTTTTCTGTCCCATTGCCATTTGCTCTCCATTTGAGCTCTACACCTGCTTCCCACGTGATAAATTGGAACTTCATGCAGAGTAGAAAACCACCTCTTACCCTGTCCCAGCACATTTACCTTTTGGAGGGGGGTTTGACCCCAGGGCTGTGCTCACTGTGAGGGGTTTGTGCTGCAGTCCTGATTCACTTGGGATGGGTTTTCTTCTCCATGGACTCCAGTGGATTCTGCCACAAGCAGACACAAACAGTGAAGTGTCTCACCAGGGTGACCTGGAAAGGGAATCAACATCCCACTACACTTTTCCCAGCTCACCACAAAAGTCAGATTTTTGCAATAAAGGGCCAGGCCAAAATGTGGTGGTGTCAAGTAGGGAGCAGTGCAGGGGAGAGCTGCAGTGCCTGTGGGATAACCCAGGAACGTGGCAAGAAGAACAGGTGGTGGCTGGGGGTGATAAACAGAAGTGTCTCTGCACACAGCAATTTGCCACAGGATGTTGCTGGAGCTGAGGAGGGAAGCGAGATTCCAGCCTGCTGCTGGACATTTGCATGGCTAACAAGAATATCCAGAATTATAATAGTTAATACTGACACCCTGCTTGGAAGAGATATCAGATCCGTGGCCCCAGGGCAAACGCCGACTGTAACAGATTAAGGAGAGGCCTCCAGGAGGGGATGGATTTGGGGGGGATTGGCTTAGCTGGCACCTGCCTGACGTGGGGACTCACACCTTTGCTGAGTGCTGGACATTAACCCCTCCAGCAGGCACCATCTTCCACCTAAGACTGCTGAATCATCAGGACAGAAATATTCCCCGGAGATCTGTGACTGCAGATGAGATCCCGATGGAAAAGTGCCCGGTTTCCTGCCAGCACAGCCTTGGCAGCCCGCCTGACCAGCTGGTGGCAAGAGGAGAACATGGGAGCCTGGCTCCTGAGCTGTTCAGCTCTCCCAGCTCCTGTGCAGACAGCCAGCGAGGGACGGTGGCTCCCGGCTGGGGACCAGGCTGTGCTGGTGCCTTCAGCCTCCCAGCCTGAGCCCTCCAGCTGGGGAGGAGGAGGAGAGAGGCCCAGACTGCTCTGCCTTTTATAAAGATTGCTTCGGGGTCCTCATCTCACACTGACCCACAAGTAAATATCAAGACACTAAAAGGCAGGGGTAGGTTTCCTGTTCCTCTTGTGTGCTGTCTAATCCTGCCCATCCACTCCTCCATTCATACCCAGTGCCCTTAGCCCCTCCCCTGCCTTTTTGTGATCTTTCCACATTGCCTGGGTGACCAAATGTCTTCCAGGCTTGCAGGAGATCACAGTGGGCTCCTTGCTGAGGCGGAGCTGGTGTCTCCAGATTTGCTGCTGGACAGAGGAAGCTCAGGCTGATCTCTCAGAATCTGGGAGCCTCAAATCCAGGTCCTTGTCTTCTACAGCAGCACTGGCATAACAGCACAGGGACACCCTGTGCCAGTGCTCCACTGTGTTCATCTTCCCTCCAGGGTGTGGATAAACAGGACATGAACATGATGATCTCCACAGGTGTGATGGTGTAAGTCCACTCCAGGCCTGACTCCTCAAGGTCTGTCTCTGCTGCTCACAGTTGTGTGGAAATGGCATTTTTTTCTTCCTTTGAACACATACTTGCCTTTGTTAAAATAACCCTGAAACAGAAAATTCTGCCAGTTTCCTCCCTGAGAAGTTTGCCTGTGCTCTGGCCATGACAAAACTCCCACCAGCCCACGCCATCCCTCAGATTAGCTGTGTTTCAGAGGAGAGCTTCAACAGCAACAGGAAACACAGGGCATGTAAAATTCCTGGGCATGGGAGCTGTGGTGGATGTGCCACTCCTGGAAGAGTACACAGTGCCATCTAGCCGTGCTGGTCCGAAATACAGAGCTCATCGGGGAGCTTCCCTACCCCAAACTGCACCTCCAGGAGCCTTGTCACCCCTTCTCCATCACCCCAAAGCAGCTGCATCACCAGCACCGGGGCAGGGGAGTGCTGGTTTCAGACCTTTGGTTTTAGCTCATGGTGAGGTTTGTATCTGAGCAACCCACCTTGGCTCAAACAGTGACATTTTGGTGAAAACTAGGGCTTGAACTGGTTGCTTCTATTTTTTCACTGTCACTTCCAGGGTGGTAGCTTTGTTTCCCAGTATCTCCCTTCCCTTTGGTGCTGGTGTGCTGGGTTTCCAGTCCCTCTCCTTTCCTGCACTCAATGGATGTGAGAAGCACAGAGAGGTGCTTTTTGTAGTTTCAGCCATTTTCACAAGTAATTCTTCTGGTCCTGGCCATTATTTCCCTTCTCCGCCTGGTAGATCTCTGTTCCAGCCCTGACATCCAAATCTGGAGAAAGATCAGAGATGTTAGGTCAGCTGGAGAGCTTGGGGTGGCTTTAGACTCCATCCAGCAACAAGCTGAGCTCCTCTATTCCAGCACAGCCATGCTCATAAACATCTGCATCAGGTGTCAGAGGCTGTGCCCTCCACGTGGCTCCAGCCAGGGTCCCCTTTCACACTGTGGCATTTCACAGTGAGGAAACTGTGTCTTCCTGAGTGCTGGTCCTTGGTGCCCATGGAGGGCAAGTCCTGTCTTTTGGAAATTTCACAGCTGGAGTTAGCAAGGCTGAGACTGTGCTGTTCTCCATCCATTTCTCCTTTCTTCCTCTCTACCATTTTTCCTTCCCTCTCCAGTGGATAGAATGGACAGAGAAATGTGCACTTCCCCTCTCCTCTGGCATGAAGGGACATTTAAGAGCCTCTCTGGCTGGGCTAGGATGTCACTAGGACTTCAGTCACGCTCTGGTACAGCTCCAGATGCCTGACAGCCATATTCAGCTAAATCTTGATTCCAGCTGCCATCACCATCCAGGAACATCCACAGGACACCTTGCCCTTCTGAAATCACCTAACCTCCTGCCCTTTGCTACTTAACCTACAGTCATGGCCCTTCCCAAACCCCAGTGCTGATAGCATGGTCCTGTGTCACCATGTTGTGTCACCTACATTAATTTGACTCCCACCTCACATTGTTTTTTTTATTCTGATCCATTTCTTTCAGCTTTTTCTCCCTCCTGCTGTTCCACTGCTGGACTATGTGGAACAAGTGGAGTGTTTGCATTAATCTTGGATGTGTTCTTCTAGAGTATCATGTCCATTACCCTTGGGGGCATAGTGCCAGAGGCTGAAAATGCTCAAAGATGCCCTTCACTAGCTAAAATCCCATCTCCATGAACTGTGCAAAAAGAATGGAGAGGATAGGTTCTTAGAAAGAGTGGATCCTTGGGTGTCCTGTAGTGAACATGAGTTTTTATGATGGTAACATTGAGATAGAGGCACCCCCACACACAGACAAGTTCTTTAAGCAAAGCCCAAGCACTGTTTCTCCTTGGCCTGATCCTTCTGGCCTAGATTTCCCTTCAGACAATCCAGCCCAAACTGGGGGTGGGATGCCTGGATCATCTGCAGACACCAGGTGTCCATGGGACAGACAATTGTTACCGTGTCAATAATGCCAAGAAACTCTCCTGCCTGAACTGCTTGCCTCAGGATGATGTGACTTTTCCCCTAGAAGCCCCCCTTTCCCTCTAGTGGCTATAAAAGCAGACAGAGGCAGGCTGAGGTGGAAAATTGCCCAGTGGTTAAAGTCTGGTGAAATCTAAGTGACTGAAAACAGTGTTTTATAAGAGGAAATTCTGCCTTAACACCGTGCTTGCTGTGAGACCCACCTGGGACAGTGCGGGTCTCACTTACATCCTGCCCCCAGGGCACTTCTGTGCCAAGCTGGGTGCTCAGCTGCAGTTTTGCAAATCTCCCAAATTCCCTGGTAGTGACAATGTGATTTTAGAGAATGGAAAAGCAAGAGGTGTCCCAGCCCACAATGAGATGTCCTTGGGGAACATCTGAGGGGTCCTATCCCCCAAGAGTGCCTGGGTGACTGCAGAATTCTGTTGGATAACTGCACCCCATTGCTTAGTGTGGGAAAATAGGAATTGGAGAATATAGGAGAAAATGGGAGAAGAAGAGAAGAATGGGAGAAAATTAGCTTTGTCCAGATATATTTTGCATTAACATTTAGGAGAAATATCAACAGCAGCAGATATGACAAAACGGGAAAGTTTTCATCCAAAGATTAAATTTTCTGTGAAGTGTTAAAACCCAAGAATGAAGCTGTGACTGCCTTTCTGGCTCTATGAGATATAACACTTCCAACCTGGGTGATAGTACTGCAAGTGTCTCTAAAATTAGTATTTTATAAAAGCTTTGCCTGCTGCAGCCAAATGCACCTATTAAAGGATTGTGATTATTAAGGCAGCCTCATGATTTCTGTAGCCTGATGTTTTTAAAGATTGTTGAATTGTTTCCCCTCTTTGGCAATCCTGTAGGTGCCAGAGTACAGCTGGAACCTCACACAAACCTCAAGCATGAGCACAGGTGAGTTCTGGGTGTGCTGAGGTGCTGCCAATGGACATTATTTCAGCCAGGACTTGCTTCCCAATAACCTGTGATGCTGGAGTTTGTGAATACCTACAACTCTGAGCTTTTATTTTTATTTGAAAATAAAAATCCTTTTCTAATCCTCCCACTTGCAGAGGAAAAGGGTTGACAGACTGTTTTGAAAGCAGTATAATAACCCCAAAAGCAGAAGGCCTATAAAGCAGATTAACAAAGATAATATTTAAACAAGATTGCAAGTATTTTGAAGTCCAATCATGCTCTGTGTCTAACTTGGCTATGGCTGGGGTGAAGGTGATATGAGCAAAGAAAAAGCCATAATTTTCTCTGCAACTTAACTCCACCTCTGCATCTTGCACATTAAAAAAAAACACCTTTGGGGTACCTTTCTAAAGGGCTTTCCAGGACTGAGGGCCAAGGGCAGGGAAATTTTAATTGGGGTATGTAGTGAAATGCACAAGGTAAAAGGTGTGGATGGAGAGGTTACCTGGTGAAATGCAAACTCTAAGGGAACAAAAGGGATCAAGCATTTGCCACGACCTGGGGAAGGATCTGGAGCACAGGCGTGGTGAGGAGCAGCTGAGGGAGCTGGAGGGGCTCAGCCTGAAGAAAAGGAGGCTCAGGGGGGAATCTTCTCCCTCTTCACAACTTCCTGAGGGGAGAGTACAGCCAGGAGGTGAGGGTCAGGTTCTTCTTCCAGGGAACTAACAGGATAAGAGGAAATTGCCTCAAGCTGCACCAGGGAAGGTTTAGATTGGATATTTTTAAAAAAATTCTTCACTGAAAGGT
Source organism: Toxostoma redivivum (assembly GCA_013397375.1). Taxonomy (NCBI): domain Eukaryota; kingdom Metazoa; phylum Chordata; class Aves; order Passeriformes; family Mimidae; genus Toxostoma; species Toxostoma redivivum. The sequence goes on from VXBI01014251.1 coordinate 1,671,434, forward strand.
GGTCAGGCACTGGCACAGGCTGCCCAGGGCAGTGGTGGAGTCACCATCCCTGGAATTGTTCAAAGAATTGCACTTGTGATGCTTAGGGATATGGCTTAAAGGTGAACATGGTGCTGGATTAATGGTTGGGCTCAGTGATCTTTGAGATCCCAGCCTTAATGATTCCATGATGCTAAGCAGGTCCTCTGGCTTCTCTGAGATCCTGCATTCATGCCCTGCCCCTCCTGCTCTGCTCTCAGCCTGACACCAGGCCAGGGATGTTTGCTGGCTCTGAAGGGCAGTGCAGGTTATAAAAGGTGTTTGGAAACACTTTGGAGTGGCTTCCTGGAGCTCCAGCACTGCTGCTGGGAGGCTTTTGTCTCTAAGGCTCTGGTTGGAGCTGCAGATATTGGGGCCAAGAGGATGTCAGGATAATAATGCAGGATCCAAGCACACAGCCCAGACAGGCTCCATGTGATGGATGGACACTGGGGTGACCTGGCTGCACCCAGACACTTGACCCTGCCCAAGGTGGGGACACCTGAGAGCCACTGCTGCTGCTGGTGCCATGCTCTGAGTCTGACTCCTTGGTTTGGCCCCAGGGAGATCTCTGAACACTCCCAGACCTGGTATCTGCATCCATTACCCCACCAGTACCCCACAGACACCTTCAGTGAAGCCCCAGTGGAAGCTCAGTGAGGAAGAGGGGGAGGTGAAGGACTCAGCAGGAGGAACAGCAGTTCTGGGAGCTGCCCTGTGGGCAGCACAGGAAAGCCTTTGATGCTGAGGTGATGAGGAGCTGAAGTAGGACATCCAGGACAGACAAACCTTGGGGAGAAGCTGGAATAACACCCTCTTGGGTACTTTGGACTGGAAAAACTGAGAGAAGAGTGGATGAGGACTGAGTTCAGTGTCCCCATCTGCCCCTTTTTAGGTCATGAGCCTTGACATTTAGTGTTTACTCAGAGCTCAGACTCTGAAGAAGGGCTTAAGCCAGTGACAACCAATTCCAACAGCAGGTCAAGAGCTTGTGAAAGTGCACATGACAAGAGGGACCCTCAGAGAAGAGGAGACTTGGTGTGCAGCTGTCTGCCTGCCCATGTTCCAGTTTGGAGAGGATTGCAGTAGGGACCTATTGAAAGTGCAACTGCCAGGCCCTTCAGGAGACTAATGCACATTTATTTAAGGATTTAGATAAGGAAAAAGAAGAAAAAGCCCTATGGAAGACCATGCACATCTCAGTGGTGTCTCTGACTCTTGCATCAATCGTAGAGCCCTTCAGTGGTTTCCAAAGTCAGATTTTCATTCCCTGACTGACAGCAGTGGTGGTTTAACTGAAAATGCTGCTCAGTGTGTGCAGGCATCCAGCCTGGGAAAGTGCAGCTAGGACAGTGAATGTCTGTCAGAGGCCAGAGGAGCTTTAACTACAGACTCTGTTGCCTCTGGATTTTGCTTCTCCTTGCAGAATCAGGACATGAAAATCCTTAAGTGTCTCCTGGCAGGATGATTGCTCTGAAGTGTCTTTGGGCTGCTGTGAAGGGCAAAGATCAATGTGACTCAGAGGCTTCAGGACCTTGCCCTGCAAATTATGCTGCTGGGAGCAGGAGTGGAAGGTTCAGACTGAGGCACTGGTGGATCCTGGAGTGATGCAGTTCAGTTTGGGAATGAGGAATTCAGAGGTTGGTGGTGGCAAAGATCAATGAATACATCATGAATACATCAATACATCATCAAACAGGAGGTGATCCATGAAACAAACTGCTGCCACTTGGCAGAGAGGTTGTGCTGCCACCTCCCAAAGAGACAGTGAAGGATGGAGCAGACATCTGACCAGTCTGTGTTATGAGTGACCAGTGCCTCAACCCTCTTGCTTTTGGCCAAAGGTGGATCAGAGATCCCCTCTGATGGCCATAGTGGAGCTGCACTGGTTTATACTGGTGAAGATCCACAGTCCCCAGCAGGAATAAAAAGAAAAGCTGGTCTCTACTCCAGCTGTCTGGGAAAAACTTCGAAAAACTGTTTCAAATCAACTGGGATCAATAAAATAGACAGGAGAATGAAGGAGAGGGGTGGGGCACGAGAGAAGACCTTCTGCAGGGTCTTGTATGAGCCCAGCCCCATGGGAATGAGGATTGGCAGGAGAAGGGTGTCCCATGGCTGAGATGTCCATCACATCCCAGACTGCTGTGGTTCAGCTGGGATGAAGTTTTGCACAAGTGCATGAAGCAGTTTGAAGTAGGTCCCTGCACTGCAAGAGGCCTGCTGGCTTTCTGAACCCACAGTCCCCAGTCCTGCAGGGTACAGAGGAAAGGGTTAATGCCTCCCAGAACTCAGTTGTGTTGGGAATGAAATAGAAAATCTGAAAGCAGGTCAGTACCTCAGCTGCTTCTGAATTCTCATTAATTGGCGTTCCCTTCTCATTTATTAATGGGCTGACTCACACTGTATTTGCTTTCCCTTTGCTGCAATTTGCAAAATTCCTTCTTATTCCCAGTAGTGTTCTTGGCAGTGTTATTTTTCTCTGTTTTTCCCTGGCCTTTATCATTTCCTTACAGTTCTTAGCTGAGTTTGCATATTCTCATTCAGTTCCCCTGACTATTTTTTTCAGCCTTTTTCTTTTTATCTTCAGGCCTCTTAAAACATCCCTTGGGGCTATCTCAGTGTCTCTGGGAGCAGCTGGGATTATCCTGCCACCCATCATGCCCCTGAAGGGGATTTTAATAGCTCCCTTGGCCCTCCACTCCCTTTTTCCTTCCAGTTCCATGTGGGGACTCAGATGACCCTGCAAAGGCTTGGAAGCTCCCAGGGCTTGGAGAAACCTGGGTTTTTCAGCTGGGAACCAGTCCTGAGTAGTCCTGATAGCAAAACAACAGGTTCATCACACATCATTTACTCAAATGCTACCTGGAAAGCTTCAAATGTAAGCAACCCCTTTGGGAAGTTCAAGAGATCTTCATAGCAGCCAGGGATTTTTGTCCCAGACCCCGAATGTTTCTGTTGCTCAGAAGAACCCCTGCTCTTTGGGCTGGACACACACAGCTCTGAGGCTTTCCTGGCTACCACAGACAGAGGCAAAGCTTGAAGCTGCTGTCAGATTTGACCATGCCAGCAATCCCAGACTGTGCCTCCCAGCAGGCAGTGGGCTCTGGGGTCACCCATCCCAAATAAGCAGCTCATTCTTCCATGCAAAGTGGCCTCAGTCTTGCAAGGGCATGGAGTCTGCTTGCCATGGAGAGCTGTGGCTCCAACAAAGGCTTCCTTTCTCTGAACCACCACACAATTGTTGGAGTTAAATAAATCTGTCAAGCACAAAGCAAACTGCGTTAAACAGTGTCCTCTCCCACTCCAGCAGGATAAAAGCTGGGCAATTTGGAGAGTGTTTAAAAACCATTTTTCATTCACTTGTGTTCACTCTTCCCTCCTGTTGCATCCTCATTGCACTCACTCATTCAGGGGCCTGCACAGGGACCTGAATTCCTAACAGGAACAAAAAAGCATAAGGGCAATAAACCCAGTGTTAAAATTCATTCAGAGCTTCTATTATTTGGGACCAAAAGGGGAAGGTCCCTTGCAGGTCACTTTTAAATGGGTCTGTCTAGAGGCAAAGAGATTCAAAGTGCATTTATCATCCTTTTTTGTTGTCCACAGCAACCCCCAGGGATTTTTTCCTACTTTGTGTTGTGGTGACTGGTACAAATACCATTGGGCTCAGCCACTGTGTGAGGAAGGAGCCTCACACATCAGGATATGGCTGAAGAGCTGCTGTATCCTGCTGACAGACACTGCTGTCACAGCATTGATGGTGATCTGCAAGGTGTAAGGGGCCAGGGGTGAGCTGTCCCAGAACTCACCTGGGCTGCAGGGAAGTGAAACCTGGGCAGCTAGAACTCTTATGTGTAGTAATTCACCAAAAATGGGGATTCAACAGGACCAAAAGGAGCTGTAAGTTCAAGTTTCAGTCATTTGGATGTAGGTGAAATTGTCAGCACAGTCCTGCTAGATGTTTCCAATTTAAAATGTATAACTTCAGAAATGCTGGAGTATTTCATTAGACATCCTTGAAACAAAGCTCTTTTCCTTTTTTCATAGGGTGTTTTTATTTAAAGCCTGACCCAAAGCAGGAGAACATGAAGCTAAACAAAACGATTGTGTGTCCCAAAGGAAAGGGTTCCTTTTGGGTCAAGGGGACAAATGACTCCAGGGAAACCTCTTGTGATGGTTGTGATCCCTGGGCTTGATTCCCAGCCACAGGAGCCTGACCCAAATTTAGGCTGAGCTAGGGCAGAAGCAGAAGATCAGAGGAGTCATGGCAAACTGCAGGACTGGCCAGCTGGTGAGAATAGGGAGCAATGGGAGAGAGCATGGATGGGGAGAGGGAAAGGGAGGGAAGCATGGAGGGGATGGCAGAGGACAAGGAGGAGAAGTGGAAGGGGCAGAGCTTCTGCTGAACTTCCAGAGGTGCCAGGAGGGCATGGTGGGAGAGCAAAAGGCAAAGCCCAGAGAAAGGCAGACTGAGGCATGGGCTGGAAGGAGAGGTGGATGCTTTGGGGTTCCCTCTCTGCTACCACTGGGGGTTTTTCTGGGAAAAGGAACCCATGGCCCTTCCAGGGGTGAGGTCTGTGGGACTGGTTCAGCTTCACTGGGGTTCAGGACAGGAATTCAGTGTTGGGCAGACTGTGGAGGGAGCAGCCAGGCTGTGTGACCCAGTGTGTGCCTGGTGGGACAGGCAGGATGTGTCTGTCCAGGGGACACAGAAGGAGTCATGGGGTGGTCTCTTCCTATAGTAAATGTTTCCAAGTCTTCACACCCCTGGGACACGGATGGAAGAGGGGAGTCTGCCTTCTCTTCTCTTCTCTTCTCTTCTCTTCTCTTCTCTTCTCTTCCCCACTAAATGCAGTCTGGATCATGTCTTACTCTTCCACCCCCAGTGTCCCTCCCATACTGCCAGCACTGTCATCTGTCAGTCAGCAGTGTTCCCTTAGCTCCAGATCCCACCGGTGCCATTTAGGTCCCCTCATCTCTTTCCAAACAGGTGGCTTTGAATTAATGAGGTCTAGGGATAGTTAGAGAGTTATAAATATCTTCTGAGATGATGAATTTTAATCAGGAGTCCCTAACGAGCACAAGATGAAATCAGGAATGAGAATGATGGTCCTCCAATGGATCTTCATTAACAATTCAAATGACTGAGGTCTTAATTAAAGGACTTGTGATTTAGCTGAGGGATTACAGATTGCCCAGAGGGAGAAATCAAAGACTTCAACCCCCTTTTCTTACAGAAGGTAATGAGCTTTTAAATTAGATTTTTTTAAGGAAAGAGAAAAAGCAACAAGACCTTGTTGTTTTACCTGGCTGCCTCACTGATTTCAACGTTGGTCAGATCTTGAAGTGTGCAACCTTTGCCTGGCAGCCCCTGTCTCCTGCAGGCACCCACATTGCTCCTGTCACTGTTACCCCCACATCCACTGAACACTGACCCTTGGACATGGACAGCAGGAGGGTGTCCATGCTCCTCTTGAGGAATGCTCTGGGTTCCCAGACCCCAGGGAAATGTCAGTGAGATGGGCCCAATCTCCCATCAGCTTCATGACTCTCCCTCTTTGCTTAGTTGCTCTGAAACGTGTTTTCCTAAAGAAAAATACTGCAAATATTCAGATTGTGTTTTTGGAGGGTTTCAGGGTATAGAAAACCAGGGGGATTTTTACACTTGTAATGTTTGCATGATCTATCTCAGGCCCGTTGCCTTTGGCACACAAGGCTCCAGGCAGCAGCTTTCCCTCCTAGGGAAGTGTTGATGTCTGCAACACCCAGCCCAGCTGTCCCTTCCTAGGACAGAACAACCCTCTTGTCTCTGCTCCTACTGCTCATGTACTGGTTTGAAGGCAAACCAGTGGGGAGGCTCTATAGAGGCTCATGAGCAGGTCTCACATGGAGAGGACAGTCCCATGCTGCACTTCATAGAAGATGCATCTCCATTCCTGACATTCCTGAACCTCTGCTGCTCCCACAGCAAGAAGCTGAAGCAGGGCTCCCTGCAGGGATAGTTTGAGAAATCTGACTGAAGAACCATTCATTTAGGAAGAGCAGAAGGACTAGAGATGGAATTCCTGGTGATTTGTGCCTGCAGGAGCAGCCTCTGTGAGGATCCTTTGTTGATTAAGATCTGAATACAGGCATGTGTGAAGGCAGATCCTCCACCCTCCTCCCAAAAATATCTCAGGACCATCAACCCAGGAGCTGCACTAGATGTTTGGAGATGAAGCTGGACAAGCTTTTAGAGGGCTGAGTGAGATACACAGAAGCACGGAGTGCCATGCCATGACCTCTGCTGCATTAGGAAAATGGATGGGTGCACTTGGAAAGTGAAGCTTTGGAGCTATGAAAAAAAGCACTGAAAAATCTGCAAAATCCCTTGAACTGAAAAAACACTGGAAAATCTGGAAAATCCCTTGAACTGACCTGCTGAGTCCCACCTTGAGATCTAGGTCAGAGAGCAGGGAACAGCCACAGCTCAGGGCATGCTTACCTTGGACGGGACCATTTGGGAGCCCAGCGTGCACCAGGCTCAGCCACCCTGCACAGGACCCAGGAGTGACACCAGACAAATGCCAGGTCCTGCAAGGCCCCAGGGATGATGAATGATGAAGGGATGGGATGTAGCAGGTCTGAGCTAACCTGGGACGGGACAGGGAGGATTTGTGTGTGAGAGGCATGAGGATGCAGAAAAACTGCCCCATCTCTATCCCAACAGCACCACAGCCCCAGAATCCTGGCTTGCCCAGCTTCAGAGATGCTGAAGGGAGAAGCTGACTTTTCTGTGGAGCTGTCTTGGTTTGATAGACAGATGTCTGCCAAGAAAGTCAGAAGCCTCTTTTTGAAATGGAGAATGTAAACCCCCTCCCTCCAAATTATTATAATTTTGAAATTAAGGAGTTCTCAGGCAAAGATATGGGAATGGGAATAACAGTTCTTTACTAGGAAAATTAAAATAGAAATACAGAATTACAGANGAGCTAAAGGACCACGAGTGTCCCTCAAATTGTGTCCTTTGGGAGGCAGAATCAGCCCATGGGAAGAACTGGTATGCTGAGCCTTGCCTCCAGACAGATGCTGGAGCTTCTGAGGAGCTGGGGGCAGCAGCTGGATTATTACATGTCTCAGATAACAAAGATCTGGCAGGAGGGTCCTAATTAATCCCTTCATTGGAGACCACTGAGGTTTTGGGGGATACAGACACCTCCCCTGCAGCAGAGCAGGTGGGAAGGGCACACAGCAGTTTTGGTTCTGCAACAGAGGCTTGTCTCCCATCCCTTCCCATGTGGATACTGGACAGAGGCATTATCTCAAAATGAGGACTGTTTTTGCTGTGCAAAAAGCCCTGGGCATTTTGGGAATGTGGAGGGGGGGTTCCCCAGGGATACAGCAGGAAGCAGGGGAAATGGGCTGATGGAAGGATGCATGAGAAGCACTGGCCCCTCCCAGCTGCAGAGAGCTGATGATTTTATCACCCTCAGTGAGGCAGCTATTTTCCAAAGTTAATGAGACTGGCCTTGTCCCAGAAAACCTGCAGGTGAGGACAAGAGGATGGTGAGGGGTGAGATCTGGCATTAGTCAATACTAATAGAGATGTTAATGACTTTTAAGGGAATCACCTCTGTTTTTTCCTCCTCTTGCCCATCTGTTCCAGGCTTGGTGACCTTGTGAGATCTTTAGAAGGGGCAGCAATCTCCTGCACAAAGGGGAAAGCTGTCTGTGTAGGGTTTGTGGGCAGGGTCCTCGTGGGCACCCTTGATGGGCAGCAGGAAATGTTTGCAAACAGGGTGTGAGTCCTGGAAGGCGATACCAGAAAAGCTGACCCAGCTTGGCACCTGGAAAGGGAATGCTGGGATCAACCCCAACCCATCTCCACCTTTGTCTGTAAATGAGCCCTGTGTTCATCAGAGCTTCTCTAAAACAGTCTCAGGCATTCATTCAGTGTGATGTTTGCCCCAGCCAGACCCCAAGACACCCCCAGCCAGATCCCCACTGCTTGTCCTGTGCAGAAACACGTCCAGGGTGGTGCCAGTGGTGCAGCCAGCACCACCTGCACTGACCCCACTGCCATCCCCACAACCTGAGGTGCAAGGGTGACTTCACTGGCGGCCCAGGGCTGGCTCAGGAGAGGCAGCAGCTGCGGGTCTGGCTGGGACTTACACCTATCACTCTGTAACTTCTGACAGAGGCTGGATTTGCTGAAATGTTCACTGGATTTTTTCCAGCCTGCTGGGGCCCATAAATCTTGCTGTGCAGGGGCTGCTTCTGCTCCTTTCCCTTGGTGAGCAGGGCTGGTATTTTTCTTGGAGGGTGAGACTGGTTGCAAGGCTCCTTCCAGCACCTGCTGCTCCACCTCGAGCTGCATTCCTGAGCAGTGGTGGAGAACGGATCTGTCTCTGCCAGTCGGGGACACTGTGGCCTCTGAGCTGGCCCTGTTCCCCCAGCCCCCTGCAGCAAGGGAGGGAGAGCTGCTGGTGCTTGCCCTGCTCCCACTGAAACCCATTCTGCCCAGCCATCACTCATTTCAGAGCTGGAGACAACTCCTGAGTGCTGAATGTCCTGTCCAGCATCAATTCCTGGGGAGCTGCCCTGCCTCAGCTGGGAGTGATGTGGAGCACAGGACATTCCATGGGACCCTCCTTCCTCTTTTGGCATCCTCTGTGCCTCTCATCTGGGGCTCAGGAGATCTTGTTGCTGCCATAGGGAGCTCCCAGATCCCAAGAAACAATCTGTGATTCCTAAATGGAGAATCTCTCCCCCTGCTCTGCATGGGCCACCTTGATCTGCAGGTGGGTAGAGCACCAGCTGCATCCAAAAATCAGCTGGCAAGAAGCAGGCAGGGGACTGGGCTGGGGCAGCCTGCCTGGGACAGCTCTGCATGCCCATCATTTAACACTTTTCTCACAGACTGAGATCTGCAACACCCCAGAGATGCTTTCCATCCATTAGTCCTTTACCAGCACCTCAGCCACACCCCAGAGCTCACCTCTGAATGAGGAGCTCTGCTCTGGCCCTCGTTGTGATGCACCAGAGAATTGTGGTGCCACTGAGAGATGCTTCAGTGCTTGAGTGAGTGCCTTCCTCACTCCTTCTTGGCCACCTCTCACCACAGCCCTCTTGCCTCCATCACCTGGGCAGTTTTCCCTGTCATCAGCATTCTCCAGGTCCCCCAGGTCTCACTGTCAGCAATGTGTGCATCCCAAGAGATGGTGAGGGAGCATCCAGCATCCAGGGACGCTGGGAGAGTCCCAGGCTCTTCCCAGGCCACCTGAGATGTGCAAAGGGAAGTGTGTGCATGTAAAAGAGGGCACTGAGATGCACCCTTGGGCAGTGTGTGGAAAGCCAACCCTGGAGAGCTCTTCCTTTGCTGGAATCATGTTACATGCCTCGCTGTAATTAGCCTCTGGCTTTCCCTGCAGAATGAGCAATTGTTTCAGTGATCTGCCATAACAGAGTTATGGGCATGTCAGGCTGGCACAGGGGGGCTGTAAAACCAGATCTGCCTGAACCACAGCCATCGTTTGTCAGAAGGAAACCACCTGGCCAGAGAAAAAGGGATTTATTTGCCTCTTCCTTCATCCCATTCTCACAGGCAGAATGTCGGCTCTGTTACAACCCGCCCCACAAGGAGAAGGTAACCCAGATTAATAAATTCCTTGGGGTGGATTAGAGTGAAACAACAACAGTGCTTATAAATGCATATATATGTAGGGCTTATTTTAGAACAGTTTGGTTTCAATAGAAAATGGCTATGTACCCGATTTGGTTATTATCTATAGTAATACAAAAACATAAAAATAACACTTAAGAAGACGTGTAAGGAAAAAGAAAGAAGGAATAAGAACAAATAGTTGTATAGTTATCACCCACCAGTGGGTCCAGTGACAAAACCTGGTTGTTGCAGTTTCAATGTAAGTTGGTCGAAGTGGTGTTCATAACCTTGATCTGTCAGGGATGGAGAAGCCTGCAAAATGCAATATTGAATGGGTTAATTAATATGTGCTCAGGCTCGGTGGGAACAGCCAGGTATCTCCCCCTGGGGCAGAGAGTTCTGTGCTGTATGGCTTAACAGGATCAGGGGAACGTCAGGGTCTTTGATGGTTTATGACACCTTTTAAGACATGACAGCTGCTTCTCTTGTCATCTTAGCTGAGCCAATTAGGGCCCATCAGAAAGGGATTAATCACTTCAGGTTTATATGTGAATGTCCCCAGTACTCCCCTGGAAGGGAGTTTTCACACTTCAGCCAATTATGTAAGGGAGGACATGATAAAAATAAATATCCTGCCTTGAAGAATCTGCTCATTACTGACCGATTCCTCGAGGTGTGTGTGTGTGTGCATCCCTGGGCGGTGCCTTTGGGCACAGTCACCAAAGCACTCACTGCTTTTCCAAGTGGCCAATTGTTTTGGGTCATTAACCATTAACATTCCAGTCTCTCACAGGCTCTTGGGAGTCTCTTCCCTGCTGCTGCCAAAAGCAGCATTTCACACCCTGTTCAGTTCTATTCCCTGATGCTCCTTACCCAGTATCATGCTCCCACAGGTATCCTAAAAACCTGCAAGTTTTGGCCCCAGAACATCCTGCATTTCTCTGCTCTTGCACAGGAGTCAGGAGAGTTTTCCTGGCCTCCTCCACATGGAGATGGTCTGCCTCTGCAGTGCTTTGACTGGGTAAATTCCCCACAGTTTGCCCAGATTTTTCTGTTGTTTGTTTCCAGGGATATGTCATTGGAGGTGTTTGATGTAAAGCTGCAGCCATGGAACATCTCCAGCAGTGTGACTTTTGTGGCTTTCCAACCAACCATCACCCATTAAACACTGTGTGCCAGGAAAAGCTCATGTAACAGCTCTGCAGGGAGCACACCTTGTTCCCCAGCTGCTCCTGTAAAATGTCAGGTATTTTAGAAGTGAATAGAGGATTTGGGATGCAACTCCATTCAAATTTAAAAGTACATTCCCTTGAGCTGCGGAAAAATTCAGCCAAATTCCTGGTCCTGGTGCAGTGCAGAGACCTGGTGAGACCTTCCAGCTGCTGCCACTTTCTGCCCCATCTGTCCCCCTGTATCTGACCCTGTTGATGCTGGTGCACTGGGCCACCACTGTGTGCCAGTTTGGATGCCCAGTGCATGACAACATCTGGTCTCATGGTAGGTACCTCATTTGGGCCTTAATCCCATTTCTACTCCAGCTATGTTATTAGTTTCCAGTTTTGATGGATGGGCTTGTTACTCATGAAACATCATTCTTTCATATTTTCTGATTTTAAAATATCTCCATTTAATCTTTATGGGAAATACAGCACTAATTGCTGGGCTGCAGCTTCATTTAAGCTCTTTGGCCTAAGCTAGCAAAAAACCCCTAAGCATGACTTATTTTCAAAAGCAGAGCTACCTGCCCAACATCCTTCCTGCAATGTGGAGTGACAAATGTTGGTTGTCCCCCAAGCCCCCACTTGTCTGGGGACTGCCAGCACACCAGGGTGTGTGCTGCTCTTTGCCTCTGGGAACATTTTGTGACCTGGTGGTCACAAGGGTTGGACTCTACAAAAGGCTGGCTTGGCTGATGTGTGTTTGTGGTGTCCCCATTTGCTCTGTTGGGTACCCAGCACGTGAACATCTGCAGCTGATTGTCTCAGCACAGGTCAGCTTGGCCAAAGGCCACAGAAACTCTGTGCCACCACTGAGCAGTGACACTGATCAGTCTGTGCATGAGAGGCTCCTGGTTGGGGCCATTGGCCCCTCAGCAGAAGATGGGAGATGGGCTTTCCAGGCTGCTGGCACCAGAAGAAACACTTTGGAAGGGCCTCCCTTTCAGCTTACATGGCTGGCTGGGAAGCTTTCTTGAAGAGAAGCAAAAACTAATGGATGCTGATGGAGGGCAGATTGATGAGTGTAGAGGATGAAGCTGAAGGAGGGCAGATTTAGAGTGGTTATTAGAAAGAAATTCTTCCCTGTGAGAGTGGTGACACCCTGGCACAGAGAAGCTGCCTCTGGATCCCTGAAGGTGTCCAAGGCCAGGTTGGACAGGGCTTGGAGCAGCCTAGGATAGTGGGAGGTGTCCCTGCCCATGGCAGGGGGTGGCACTGGATGGGCTTTAAGCCACCTTCCAACCTGAACCATTCTGAGATTCTCTGATTCTGTGAAAAATGAGGACCCTTGCCTAAGGAGGTCAAGCAACTTGACTGATAGCAAAGTGAGAACCTGTGTGCTGGAGAGCTGCTCCAAAGGGATGGAGCCCTTCCTGACTGGAAGAGAAAGGATGGGTCCCTGTGCCTCAGCTCTGATCAGTCTCCTCGTGGTTTGGCCAATAATTCTGGGACCAGCTGAGAAGCAGCTCCAGCACTGTCCTGCCTTTGGTGTTTCTAGCACCATGTGCTACCAGAGTCCTGTCCCATGTGTTATGGGATATACAGGGCCTGTCTGCTCCTAGAGCTGAGACCTCCCCTTGGGTTCTGCTGCTGGATCAGAGGCAGTAAATTTTCCAGGAGCTTCATCTCCTGCTCAGCTCCAGCTGGGTGACCAAGGCAGGTGAGTGTGTGTGTACAGGATACTGAGGCTGGAGGGTTTGAGGGGGCTGGATTATAGTGTACACCCAAACTGGTGTTTCAGAGTGGCTGGAAGTGTTGTCTGGTGTTTGCTTCCTTTATTTCATCACTTTCAGTTCCAAAGAAACAGCTGAAACCTCTGGAAACTGCAAACTTAAAAGGAGGAAAAAAAAAACCCAACCATAAAACTCAAGTTCAAGGGATCTTGAAGAGCTTTATCTTCCAAGAATCTGGGTTTATTTTTGGGAAAGCAGATGGGGCAGTGAAGCAAAAGGTAGCAGATAGCCCCTGCTTCTGGTCCCCCTGGGCTGCGGGTGCTGTAAGGCCAGCCCATGTCTTGGATCCAGCTGGGCAGATCCCAGGCTGGGGAGAGCCAAGACTCAGATTTATTTCTCCAGTTTCCCATTATCCAAATGTCCTGCTGGAACAGCACCAGAACACAGCCCTGGAAGTTTTGTAACGCTATTTTCTACGGCAGTGCATGGAGCCTGCACATCCCACACCCTCCCCAGCTTCCTGCTCAACCCAAGTGTCACATGAGGCCAAAGGGGCATTGCCTGTCCTGCAGCACCCCAGATGTTCATGTCCAGGAGAAATGGAAGCTCCCCCCAGTGTCACGGAGAGGTGAGAGACAGTGGGATGCTGGCCCTGGCAGCATGTGTCCCAGCTTCATTCCTTTTTCCTTGGGTGTATGTTTGGATAGGGCAGTGTGATTTGACCCTGGCTGCAGCTCTGCCTTTCAGCTCCATGAAAGTCCTTCCTTGCCTCTCCAGAAATATTTTTCCAGCAGGGAGCCAGGATCTAGTCACAAACTATAAATTAAGGCAAATTGACACTAATTTACCCCCAAATTAAAGCTGCTACAGCGAGAGACATTAGAAACGCCTCAGCTTGGGGCAAATTGGGTCAGAGTGGCTAGCAAAGGGCCAGCTCTCACCTGCATTTGAGCTCAAGGCAGAGGTGTGATGTGTTCCCCTAAAGCTGTGGTTCTCCTGCAAAACACAGCATCTCTTAGTGCAGGACCCCTTTCCACTGGGGACACACAGGGTTGCTCTGCAAAGCACTGCTGGTGTGGCTAGGTGTGAAAAAAAAATCACCTGGCTAGCCAGGAAAAGCCCATGTAGGCTTTTCTGTAACATTTGCAGGTAGAAGAGCTGGGCAACAATTGCCTTCTAAGGAGAGGATTTCTGCACATCTGCAAAATAACACTGTCTGCAGTTGAGGGGTTTGTCTGTAAAGGGCTTCTGAGGTGTCAAAAAGTGAGTTTTTTTGAGTGAGTTTCTCTGTGTGTCTCTGCATGTGACATATTACTCTTTAAGAGCATGACACTGGCTTAAAGAAAAAACTGTTGGAAGCTATCACTCCTCCCCACGAACTCCAAAACTCTTGAGCAAAGCCTGATGAGGCAAAGGCACCTTGAGTGGTCCCAGCAGGTGCAGGTGTCTCCCCCTTGCCCAGGAGGGGTGTCCTGGCTGCTCCCTGTGCTCTGCCTGTGACACAGCTTGCACAATCCTTGGCAGCTCCAGCTCTGGGGTTGCAAAACACAAATCTGTCCATGGCAGTCATGCTCCAACCAAGAGCTGACCTCACTTGCCAGGGCTGCCAGGCTTTCCAAAATCTGATAACAATTAAATGGGGAAAGTGTCTATTTCCTACTGAAACTGGGTGAAATCTGCTGCAATGCCCCTGATGTTGTGGATGTCAAGGCACGTATGATGCTGGCATGGAGAGGGAGGGATGGGGAGAGAAAGGATCATTTTTCATTTTTCAATACAGTTTTCATTAATAAAGCACCTGTGGTGTGTGCACATAAGGCCCTGCTGGGTGAGGAGTGAGGGCTGTGCTGTGCTGGGTGGCTGTGCCAGCTCCTATTCCCAGGCAGGGCTGTCCTGGTCTAATGTGGCCAGGAGCAATCCCACACAATTATTATGAACAAGTGTTGTTTTCCTTGGAAATAAAGGGCCTTCTTTCAAAATGTCCCATTTTTATGAAATATTGTTTTTTCTGTGGCCAAGTTTGACTAGGATTTTTTCCAAAAAAATATGATTTTTTTTTAAGTTTTTTTTTTCCCTTTAGTCTGAAACTGGCCCAGAAAACTCCATCAGAGAGAATGGAAAGAGCAATATGTCTTCTGCTTGATGTGATGACTAACCTTGGTTCATTTATCTGAGGCCCTGGCACAGGTTGCCCAGGGAAGCTGTGGCTGCCCCATCCCTGGAAATGCTCAAGGCCAGGTTGAACAGGGCTTGGAGCAACCTGGGATAGTGGAAGGTGTCCCTGACATAGCAGGGGATGGAAGGAGATGAGTTTTAAGGTTCCTTCCAGCCCAAACCATTCCATGATTCTATATGGGCAGTAATGCTGCAATAGAGCAGGGGAAAACCACGTGAAAAAGCAAAATCCATCACAGCCAAAGCACCAGCATCCACCACAGCATGTCCTGCACTCTTACCTAATGTACAGAAGCGAGATTAGGAATATCTCCCAGGAAAGGAAAGTAAGAAAACCTCTTTCTCCTGGGCTAGCTTCTCCCACACAGGGAGGAGGGATTCTTAAACTGGTGTGGGATTGCTTCCCCAACCACATGGTGATGGCCAGGGTCTCTGTGGCATTAAAATTGGCCTCCTGTGCTTCACATGGCACAGTTTGAAGGCTGAACTTCAAATTTGCCTGGGCTGTTTGACTGGGCAGTACAAAGTTTCCTAGAAAATTTTAGCATGTGAGCTTGGCATTGGCACCTCACAGCGATAAATAAACTCGGTGCTGGTGCTTTCCATCCCCTGCACTGTAAGTGAGAACATCAGGGGTTTCTCTTTCCTGTGAAAAGCCCATAAACCCGCCAGGTAATTAATTTTCTGCTTTTGAGGAGAGCTTAGTCTGGCAAAGAGTTCAAGGCAGGAGCATTAGCAGAGCTCAGCTTCCGCTGAACCCTAGGAGAGATGGATGTACCTTCTCCTGGGGGCCCGTTCAGCTGGGAGGCAGCAGTAAAAGCAAAACAGGCTTCCTAACAGAAATTGCATCCTGAGTCATTACTTTCAGATACTTGAGTGTCAGCCAAGGACATACAGTGAGTGTGTCCCAGCGTGAGCCCTGTTGATTTTATTGTCCTGTTATTGCACTGTGCACGGGGTTGCTGCCTGGGGGGTGTTGGGGGGAGGCTGGGGGTGGTTTCTTCCCCTCTCATTGTTGCAGTAGTCATCCTCAGGGAGCTGGGTTACTGCTTTCTCCACGTGCTGGGATCACTGACCTGCAGTTCTGTGTGAGGTGATTTGATGAAAGAAAAACACACATTTTGCCAAGTTTCTTTGTGCTGACTGCTCTTCACTGACAACATGTGCCCCCATCAGCTCCTTGTGCAGGTGGGCTGGCTGGTGGCAGCAGGTCACCAGGGAGGGGCTGCTGCATGCTGAGAGCACAGCTCTGCCTCATGCTCGTGGCTTCTGTGCAGGCCCAGGTACTGCTCTCAGGTGGGCTAAGGGCCATGAGCGCAGCAGTGAGGCCATGCCAGCCCAGCACACTGTGCTGTGGTCCCCACTCAGGGCCATGCCCCTCTTGTCCCCAGGAGTGAGCTCCAGCACCAGGCGGATGCTGCATGGGCTGGGGGCTGGTGCATGGTCCAGGATGGGTCCCTCGGTCAGGCCTGGCCTTTGCTCTGCTGCTGGCATGGGTTAGGGGTTGTCAGGAGTTTGTTATGACCCAACATATGTGGCACATCACCTTGGGGACAAAAGCCTGGCACATTTTCCCCCCCATGCTGCTCATCCCCTCTGTCCCTTCCTTTGCCCCATCCTGCTGAGCCTGCAGCAAATGCCTCTGCAGCAGCTTGGTGCATTTTTTCGGGGGCTGCTGGACCACTCCCCCTGCGCTGCCCGGAGTTTGTAAGTGTTTTATTGTTTGCCTGTTGAGGTGTGAATGAAGTAATGGGCTTTCTCAGTCACTTCATCCTTCTCCGGCTGACAGCTTTGCTTAGACACATTGTGCTGTGCTGTATAAACCCTGTCACCTTGCCATCTCCAAACAGACAGCTTCCTCTGGGAAACTGTAATCAAGCCCTCCTGAGCACTCAGCTAGCACTGTCCACGGCTCGTAAATCACAGCAACTTTCCTGGAAAATCGTGAGAGGAGACAGACGGAGCGACACACACGCACCCGGCCCGAGGGTCCCCCGGCTCCCCGGCAGGCGCCAGGGCAGCAGCGTTCCGGGAACGAGGGAACGAGGGAAGGAAGGAACGAGGGAAGCCTTGGCTGCTGCAGGAAGCATGCCTGGATGGGGCACGAAGACCTCAGCAAGGTGAGGAAATGTCTCTGCTGACCCCAGCACTGCGCAAGACCCTGCATCAATCGGTGCTGTCACAGCATCTCGGACGTGCCCGAGGCTGGAAGTGCCTCTTTGGGGAGCCAGGGCTGACCCACTGGCCCTGGGGATGCTTTATGGGGTCTCTGCATAAACCTCTCAGCACCAGGAGAACAACACACAGGGCTTTTCTGCATCCATCTGGGTTTAAACAGTGTGCCAAGAGGACACAGGCTGCTCTGCCTCTGCCTCGGTTATTTTGGGAAGGATGCTCAGCCAGATTCGGCTGGGAGCTGGTGGGGGGTGACCTGGTCACTGGGATGAGCTGCCACCACCAGTCCTGGAGCTGCACAGACATGGATGTGTCCTGTGGGACTGGCTGTCCTGATCAGCTGGGGCTGCAGAGGTGGTTCATGGCTTTGCCCTGCCAAGTGCTCTCTTGTTCAGGGACACTTCAGCTGGAAAAAAGCATCATGCTCTTCTCTTTCATTTTTACCTGCTGGCTTGGGAATTTCAGGCACATGGAAACAGAAGCATGACTGTTTCAGCATGGCTGGAGAAGGTCTGTGCTCCTGCTGAAGGGACCAGACTCCCACTTCCTGACTGACCTCCACTGCCATCAGTTTTGGACACCAACAAGGCTCTGTGGACCAAAGTCCTCATTTCACACTCTCTTTTCCTTGCACTCCATCACCAGGCTATCAAGTTATCCTTTGCCTGAGTCCAAATTTCTGGCAAAGGCTCTGAGATCCACAAAAGAGACCAGCAAGCTGCCTGTTTTGTTTAATGAGGGAAAGTTGCTGGTCCAGCACAGTTGGTGAGGAGGCACAGACCTGGCCTGGGATGATGGAGCATTAAATCCCAGTGAACAGGAAAGGAGACAGGCCCAAGGGGAGCTGGGATTCTCTGTGGAATACAAGAGGACTTTGTGTCTCTTTTCAGAGCCTGAAGCAGCAGGCTGAGGTTGAGCTGGAGCACAGTGCATTAGCCTGGGATTAGAAGGCTAATGATCACTCACCAGTGCTGTCATTCCTCAGTGTGACAGATGCTCAACAGGTTTTGCTGGCACGGTCCTGGAGGATGGACCAGTGTGGCCAGTGTGTGTGTGGAGAGAAGCAGTGAGCCTGGGCCCCAAATTCCCAGCCCAATTCAGGAAACCATCAGCATGATATGCAGCCCTAATTAGGCGAATAAACTTAGTAAAGAATTCAAACATAAATTTGCTCTTGCTGATTTCAGGCTTTGCACATGTTGACCGAGTGGACGGGCTCCCCCAGGACCCTGGACTGAGATCTGCACTGTCTCTGATTTATAAGGTCCTCTTGGACATGCTAAATATAGTATTAAGTGTAATAAATGCAGATCACGTTCTTAAATATTCTGTGATTTATGCCCAGGCTCCTTCCCCTGAGAGCTGGGCTCATAAATCCTCTGTGCAGATCTGTAGTGGGGAGCACTTTCCTCAGGCGGGTTGGAGAGTCAGTATGAAGGAAGGGACCAGCAAGCATGAAAGAGAGCAGGGGAGAAAAGCCAAGATAGGGAGGGTCAGAGAGAAAGAGGAGGGAGCTGAGGTGAAGGAGGGAGGGTTCCCATTGCCCTTTTTTTGGTGTGTGTGGCACCCTCTGTTGGGCAGCAGGATGCTGGGATGCTTCTGCTGGGGAAGGGGCTCTGGATGGCTCCTCCATGCCAGGCAATGTGGCTCTAAAGGAGTCTGTGGAACAGCCCTGAAGCTCTTGGCACTTTTCTGTGGGTAGGATAATGTGGTTGTGTTTTGCAGGTTTGCTTGGCTGAGCATCCTCCTTTGCTGGCTTAAAATAGTCATATCCTGCTGGCATGGGCTGCTCTCTGCCTCCCTTCTCCATGCAGCACCCAGCATGAAGATTAAACAGGGGAAATGCTGACAGGAAGGCTGGAGGATGTGCTGGGAAACCCTGGAACGCAGCTGGAGGGAATGGGAAGTGGCTTCCTTACACCTAGCAGTGCACAGCCTGGGAATGGAGGTCTCTGGGATGCCCAGCACAGGTCTGTGCCCTTCCCTGGGGACCACAACGAGACCTGCACATCCCCATATCCTCTGCCAGATGGGGCAGTGAAGGTTGTGAGTTTGATCCTCACATGGGGCACTACGTGGTTAGTGGCTCCACATATTAGTGCCTGGCTTCTTTTTTCTTCTGCCTTCACTCACAGTCAGGATTGAAGCACGAGAGATGGATTTCAGACTCAGTTGTTTATTAATTCTTATCTATAGTACAGTGAGTTCCACAGCACCTCTAGCTAACAAGATAAAACTGAGAAAATGGAGCTGGATCTTGCTTGTTACAAGGTCTTTTAAGGCCTAACTATCCAATTAAAAGCTAACATCTATATTATTTATACCTTTAACCCAATAACCAAACACCTGTGACCTGCAGTGTGGGATTTTCTATCCAACCAAAAACTGCTACCTAAAACCAAGAAGAAGGAACAAGAAGGAAGAAGAGCCAACACCCATGAACATCCATCTTGTCCCATACCTGTTACTGTATTCTAAAACCCCAAATTCCAAACCCTTCACCATGTGAAATTACACATTTCTGTTCAAACTACACCCAAGTGATTCCAACTCCATCACTCAGATTTGGAAGCCTTCTCCAAGGCCTGAAGTCAAAAGCAGTGTTCTTTTGAGGGTCAGTGCCAGAAAGCACAGAAAGTTCAAAACTCCCAGGCTTCAGGGTTCCAACAGGGTTCCAAGGCTGTTCCACTGCCTCAGCCTTGCAGTGTTGTTAACCCCACCACAGCCTGGAGCCCAGGGCTGCTGCTAGCAAGGGCTGAGGGGTGTGGAACAGCAAGGAAAGATGCTTTCCCTGCAGGGCTGTGGCAGGGGCTTTTCTCAGCTGAGCTGTCTTCTTAGTGTGGCCAGCAGGACCAGGAAAGTAATTCTTCCCTTGTACTTGGCACTGGTGAGGCTGCACCTTGAGTAGTGTGTCCAGTTCCCTCAATTTAGGAAGTGCACTGAGATGCTCAAAGGCATCCAGAGGAGGCAACAAGGCTGATGAGGGGCTTGGAACACAAACCCTGTGAGGAATGGCTGAGGGAGCTGGGGTGGTTTAGCCTGGAGAAAAGGAGGCTCAGGGGAGACCTTATCACTCTCTGCAGCTCCTGAAAGGTGCCTGTGTCAGGTGGGAATTGGTCTCTTCTCCCAGGCAGCACTGACAGAACAAGAGGACACTGTCTCAAGCTGCACCAGGGAAGTTTAGGTTTGATGTCAGAAAAAAATTCTTCACTGAAAGAATGATTGGGCAATGGAAGGTCTGCCCAGGGAGGTGGTGGAGTCACCATCCCTGGGTGTGTTTGAAAAAAGCCTGGATGTGGCATTCAGTGCCATGGTTTGGTTGATGAGGAGGTGCTGGCTTAGGTCACAGGTTGGACCTGATGATCTCCAAGGTCTTTTCCAACCTACTTCATTCTGTGATTCTGTGATTCTTCAGACTTGTCTGCTGATGCAGTCCTTCTTCACTGTTCACTCTCCCCTTCCAGCCACCTCTTTTGTTTCATCCTAGGTGTGATTCCCTCTTTTGTTCCTCACACTCTTCCGACAAGGTCCCAGTTTCTGCACACCAGCCCATCACAGACCTTCACTCTCCTCCCTCCCAACCACTGACCTTCTCTTCCCACCTCTTCTGCAGTGCCATTCTCCATCCCCATCACTGAGCACACATCACCCTGGACTTTCTGCCCATGGGACCACGCTCTCCAAAGCTGCTGCTGCAGCCCAAGCACTGTCTTGGCAGTGGGAGGGACCAGCAGCTAAAATTGTGTCTCCCACACACTCCCCAGGCCCCCCTTGCAGTTATTTCTCACTCCCCCCCATGAGGAAGCAGCCCAGGATGAGGTGTGCTATCTGATGGGAAATATTGCAAGTTCAAAAAAGGAACCTCTGGGCCTAATGGGAAGGGGACCTGTTTGAAAGAACCTCACAAAGGGAGGAGAAAGGGGGGGAAAGTGGAAGAAGTGAAAAAATAAATCTGTGGGTTGACATAAGTGTGCCCTGTGGAGAAAGGTTCATTTGTGATCGCAGACCGTGCTTCCCTAGGAGGACAAGAGGGTGATTGATCTGCAGGAGCAAGGGATGGGGCAGCAGGCAGAGATGTGAAACACAGATTTGGCCAGAGAAAATGGTCCAGCCAGTCCTGGACACAAGAGAGGCTGTTGTGGGACAGAGGAGTCTGCAGTCCCTTTTTTGGGGGGGTGATTGTCCCAGTTTGTGTCCTTGGTGCACAGAAGGATCATCCCAGGGTGCAGCTTTATCCCTGCTCACCCATGGCTGAGGCAGGAGGGCTCAAGTGGGGCATGAGGCTTGTGCTGTAATGACCCTGCTCTGAGCTGATGATTTCCAGTAAAAATCCATCATGATTAACACATTGAATTTGTCACAGCCTAGACTTTCATGACAAAAAACATGACTTTTTGGGTTTTCTCACAACAAGTCATGTTCTTTGTAATCTAATAAGCACTGCTCCCCCCCAGTCCTTTACAAACTCAGCTCTGTTTGGTTCCTGGGTCGTCACAGATGGGAAAATGACCAGAGCTGTGAAACACTTTCATGCCATTTGTCAAGTTTTATTAAATGGCTTGGAATATTTTTATTACCAAACAAGGGTTTCTCAGTGGGGTTTGGGACCCTGCATGGGCCCTGCTCCATCTCCAGAGCTTTTGTGTGTTTTTTGTGATTTTTTTCCCCTCTATTGCCCCCACAAACAGGCAGCCTCAATGAGAATCTGAGATTTCTCAACAGCCTTGTGTCAAGCAAGGGAAAACTAGAAGAGCAGTTGTATTCAGTTGCTTGAGGTATTTCAGTGCAAAAACGTGGACTGAAAATGGCAGCAAAAAGGCAATGAGGTATGAAAACTGTTAAAACATTTTTCTTTTACTGCAAAGAAAAACACCTCACAAAAAAATTTGTCCCCATTGGTATCTGCTGTAAGAAGCTCTCACAAGTGAGGATGGGACATGCAGGTCACATCAATAGCAGGACACCTCTGCCCTCCATGCCTGGCCATCCCTTCCCTGTGCCATGGAATTTCCTGCCATGCCATGCCCTCCTGCCCTGTTTTATCCCATCACCTGTTTCTCAGTGTTTGCCTCCTCATTCCTTCCTTGCAATTAGTTTCTAAGGTCAATGTAGGGACTCTTGCATGGACAATGCATCCCATCTAGTCAAAAAGTCTCTCGATCTACATTTTTACAATTGAGAAAGAGAGTTATAAAAAGGAGGGAGAGAGATTTTTTTAAGTGAGCAGACAGGGATAGGATAAGAGTGAAAAGTTTTAAACTAATAGAGGAGAGATTTAGATTGGAGTGAATGAAGAAGTAAATGAAGAAATTCTTTCCTGTGCCCAGAGAAGCTGTGGCTGCCCCTGGATCCCTGGCAGTGTCCAAGGCCAGGCTGGACAGGGCTTGGAGCAACCTGGGACAGTGGAAGGTGTCCCTGCCCATGGCAGGGGGTGGGAATGGGATGAACTTTAAGGTCCCTTCAACACAAACCACTCTGTGACTCTCTAAAGAATGTGAAATCCTGGCAGCTGATGTGAACTGTACAGTAACAAGCTGGTCTCAGTACATTATCTATGAGGCCAGATGGTATTTATGACCCATGTCACTGAAAGCCTGTGTACAGTTTAGCTATTTATTGAAGAAATTTCAGGGATTTGGCAAAGAATGATAAGGATACAGGTTTGGAAAGTCGTCCTGCCCTGGGGCTTTGTCATGAGAGTTGGGGAGTCCCCAACATAGTAAACTGTGGCAGGAGAGTTTGTCTGGGAGACAAAAATGTCTTGATTGTTATGACCAGACCTCAATTATCAGTCAGGAAGATGGGGCTTATCCTGGAGCAGACAATCCACTCCTGTTAGGCCTGGCAAGGGACAGACCCCCAGCTGACCTGGATGTCGTGGAGGACTCTGCAGGACCTCTGTGTTTCTATGTCCTAGGCAGTGATTATCTGGGCAGAATTTAATGCTAAAATTTTTCTGTCTCAGGGGAATTTTCTTCCTGTGATGACAGCAAGGCTGGGCTGGTAACTAGTGCAGGCAGACTGTGGGGATGTAGGTGTAATCTGCACTGGAGTGCAGACAAGGGACCAGCTGCACCTGTGGTATCAAACACAGCCCTGCTCAGTGCTCAAGCCTTGGGGCACTGCTTTGCCCCAAACATTTTGTCATGCTGAGTTCTGCAGTACCTTGAAGGCTGAGGACTCTGTAAGATTAACTCTGAAATCAATAGCCAGAAACCCTGGTCCAATAATCCAGGGTCTGCCCTGTGATGTCTCTTGAGTCTCAGGAGCCAGGATTGTGCTTTGGATGAAGCAATGCTGTGCATAGAACTGGTGAAAATGAGCTGGCTGCTGGAACTCTGCTCATTGGATGCTCAACATGTGCTGTGGGTTATGTGATGGGATTATTTATCCAGAAACAACATTTTCTTCTGTGCAAGCCTCAAAGCAATCATCACTGTGCAATGTGCACTCCCCCGCTCAGCAAAGAGCAACACATCCTCCAGCCTAACCTATGAATAAGGATGAAATATTTAAATTTTATGGAAGTCTCTGCAGGGAGACATTTTGTGGCACCAGATTCAGTATGATATTGGGGTCTGCAGGCTAGTTTGCTCAGGAGGAGAAACCAGTAAGGCAAGTCTAGCTAATCTACTGCAATGCAGTTTTTCATCTTACAGATGTCACTCACCAATCACAGGCACATAGAAAGGATCCTGGCAAACCCAGGGAATGAGCTTCTTCCAGGAATGGTTCTTCCAGGGTCATGGATGGGGAAAAAAACGATTTAAGTCATATTTTAGGGGTTTTGTCCAGAGGTTTTGCTTGTTTCCCAGGTTGAGGCTGATGCTGGGAACATGACCCTGCTGTGGAGTTCAGGGAGTCACAGACCTGGGACACCAAATCCCCCTGGAGCCATGTCCAGTCTCCCTTCCTGCTGCCTGCAGCAGTGATGGATCTCCAAGAGGTCAGTGAATTGTACTGAGTCCAAGCACCTTCTATTTACTTCTCTGCCTTAGATACTGCATTTCCCTGAGCTGATGATTGCCTAGTTCTGCCCCAACAAACCTTCTTTTATTTCTGTAGAGGTTTGCTGCATGTTTTCATTTTGCAAATTAATATTATTTCTTCCTGTCCTTAGTCCTGAGCACATTCAACTATTTGAAACTTCCCCTGTACCACTTGGTGTTGGCAGTGTGTCAGATTCTCTTCACTTTATCTTATCAGGATAATAACTTCTCTCTGCTATGATGTGATATGTCCATACATATATATCAGTGTGTTCAACTTGCCTGTTTCCCTTCTCACCACTTTAATTTTCTTCTAACCTCGCAGGTAATTTCAGGGCTATTGTTCAAACAACTTGGGCCCTTCTGTTGTCTTTTATGCCAGGTTTCCCTAACAGAAACCTGAGGATATTGGATGTGCTTCACTAGCATGGTAGCAGTGATGATTTTTCATGATCTGCCCCATTGTTCCCCTTCACTTGGGATCCTGGAACACACAGTTACACCAAGCATTGTCCTGACTCACTCCAAGCATGTCCTGAGAGCTGTTCAGGTTCTCAGGAGCCTGACACTGGTTTGGTGCATCCAGCACCTTCCATGCCCTGCTAGCATAGGACACACTGTCACATACCCTGTTGCCATGTAAGTTCTCGGGTTTTTAAATTTTTTTCTTTTTATAAACTCCTATGTCACTTTTAGTAGTAGCACTGGAAAACACAGATATTTCTGTAGGATGAGAACATTGTCATCCGGTTTGGGAAGGCAGGTGTATCTTCTTGGGAAGGATGCTGATAGCATCCTTAGACTAAAGGGGCTGCATGGAAGAGAAAGCAGAAACATCCTGGACTGGTACAGCAATGCCTGGAGGAAATGTTCTGCTGTAAATCCACGATCTCAACAGATTGGTGGAGGGGACACAGGGTCTCCAGACCAGCCTCCCTGATCACCACTGCTCCCACCAGCCCCAGGACTGACCACCACTGCTCCCACCTGCACCAGGACTGATCACCCCTGCTCCCACCAGCCCCAGGACTGACCACCACTGCTCCCATCAGCACCAGGACTGACCATCACTGCTCCCACCTGCACCAGGACTGATCACCACTGCTCCCACCAGCAGCAGGACTGTCTCCAGCACTGTCTTGGCGTGGCCATGGCTTTGCCAATGTAAGCCCTGGAAAATCCCATCCTGCCCCTCTCTGGGGACCTGTCCCAGTGTTCCTCAATGCCCTGCCTGGATCTACTGGAGCCACTGCCCCAGCATGGAACCTGACACCATCAGTTTGGCTCTGTGTTCCTGCCCAGCAGTGGCTGCTGGAGGAACATCCCTCCCTTGCATGTCGTGGCAGGGCGAGGTGGCTGAGCCCAGACTGCCATCCAGTGCCTGGGCTGGGCACAGCTCAGAGGACACCCCAGAGCCAAGACAACGGGGCACCAGCCCTTGTATATCCCTGTGGCAGGCTCCCCACAGCTGCCACTTGTGTGAGCAGAAGTGATTTATGTTGACTTTTCATTTTGTTGTTTAGTAAATCAGGAATTTGGAAATCAGCATGGTTTCTTGTGTGAGCCTCACTAATGGCCGAGGTTATCACAACAGCTATAAATCCCCCTCGATTCTGGATGGGAAAATTCATTATTTCTCCTCACTCCTCCCCTCCCTGGGCCATGAGACCTGGCAGAGCCATGGGAGAGAGGAGTTGATTCAATCCAGCTCTGGCTAAAAGTGATCAACCATGAATCATCATCTGCTGGAGACCCTCTCCTTCACTGAGCCTTGACTCCCAGGGAAGCTGTGCTGGCTGGTTTGTGAGCAGGAACTGCTTCCAAGGGCAGAGCACAGAGTGAGGTAAGACACCTCCTGCCCTGACAAGGCCATGTAAAACAGGTGGTAGGAATTATGCTCATCTACTTGTTTTGTCCCCTGCTGTTTCTCTCTGGGGACACAAAATGACCAAGACAGAGTATTGACAATGATGTTGGGATACCACCATGAAGACATCCTCTAGGACTGGAAAATGCTGTAAAATGCCTTCAGCCTGTTTAGACATGAGTAAAAGCACCCATCAGAAAAGACAGACCCAAAGAGAATTCCTCTCCTCTCTCCTACTGCCTTCCCATCTTTCTCTGCCCCCAGGGAAATGTTTCCTGCCCCATAGATCCCACTCCCCTGCTGCTTGTACCCCTCCTCCTCCTCCCCTGAACCCTAGTGATGTCTTAAAGAAATCTTCCAGGGCCTTGCAGCTGACACGAGGAGGACATCTTCCTCCTTGTCAGCAGCCCAGGGAAGTCAGATGCTTTACAACCTTCCCTTGCACTTGGAGCACTGGACAAGCTGGGGGTGTCTGTGTGAGGCCACACGAGCTGTTACAAACTGCTGCTAAGATAAGAACTGCAGCACAGTGTGAGTTACTCCCTGACACCTCATTTTCGGGTAACAGAGGAGGGTGAGGTGGAGGGTACTGAGTTGTGTGGGTATCCCCATCCCAACATCTCCTCCTTGCCTGCTTGCCTTACCAAACCACCCTCCCTCCTGGTGTCCCTGGAGCACTCCACTGTTTCCCCCAGCCTTTCTGCCCCTCTGCTCCCCCATATCCCATGGGGTGGGGCAGGATGGGACTGCAGGAGAGGGCTCAGCTCAGGAGGAGGGCACCCTGCTGGCTCTGTGATGGCTTTATAATGTATTCCAGATTCCACCCATCCCCATCCCTGCTGTGTCCTATCATTTCCCTGGTTATTTTTGATTGCTGCTGAGCACAGACCTTCGTGTGCATATTTCTGTCAGTAGTTCAGTCATTTCATTCTTATGTTCCTACACAAGTCTTGGATGCCTCATCGGTGCTCGGTGACTTATTGCTCTTCAGCATGTCAGTTTATTCCAGCATCTTCTTCTGATACCCCCACTGCTCATTTTAAAACCTGAAATGAGCTGATCCAGAGTAGCTTTCTACCCCCACCCTCCATGGGCCTGAACAATCCAAAGAAACCCCTCAGCTTCCCATTCCTACTTCTTGCCATCACGCTACATTTCCCTCCCAGGATTCTGCCTACTCACAAACATCAGATTTTATGTATCCTTATGTCTTTTCATTGCTTATTTTTGTACCTTTTTACTTTATAACATTTTTTGCCATTTGCTCTGATGAAATCCCATCCTAATTCCCTTGTTAGGTAATCCTTGGCATGCTTTATATTGTCTCTATTGCCTGTACTAAGGCTGGATTTCCTTTTTCTGAGGTGCCCTGTTCAGCTCCAATATGCAATGAAACCCTGTCATTTCAGCAAATGTTGTTGATTTGCTTTCCCACATGGGCTTTTCTGCTTTTTCTCTTAAGTTGTGCAGCCTTCAGACCCTCATTGATGGGCATATCCACAGCTTCCATATCAAAGCTATGGCCTGAAATGAATTTGCCTTTAGGGGCCTTTAAATGAACTCTCCTCATTTATTTATTTTGAAGTAAGTTCCCACTTTCTAACACTGAGCAGCCTCCAGCAGTTTTGGAGGCAGCATTTTTCCCAGTGACTCTGGCTAACAGCGTGGTGATCACTGGAAGTTAATGGCTCATCACTGGCAGCTTCTTGGGGTAAAACCCCCATGCAGCTTTGGGGCAGAAATGACAAAATACCTGTTAAAAAAATCCAAATAAACAACCTAGGCAGTAGCCATAACTGTGTGTGTTGCTGTCTGGTTCTTATCAGTCATCTCTGCCTGAACTAGAATCCAAATCCTTGGTACAGCAGTTGCAGTTATTGTGGGGGAAATGTCAATTTTAATAACAGACATTACAGTCAGTTTTGAGGTACACAGAAACTTAATTTAGAAATCAAAGCTGTTTTGTCAGATGGGTTATGCATTCCTTGCCTCCAAAATAGACATGAAAATGAGGCTTGAAGCAGCAGACATTCCCTCAAATACTGCAGATTCCTCAGCTTCTCAAACCAGAGTAAACTTGAAAGCACAGTTATACTCCTGGGCTGAAATGTGTCTTAAAAGCATCCCTTGCAAAAGTATCCTGTGTGTGCTGTGGTGAGAACTAAACCCAAAGCATGTCTCTGTGGGCTGTCCCCTCGGGCTGCCTGGATGCTGCAGGTCTTCTGCTGAGGAGCTGTGATGCATCCCAGCCTGGGCTGGGATGTTCAGTGTCTCATCCAGCCCAAGATGCACTGGCCAGGATGTGCCTCCCCAAACAGCAACTTCTCCCTGTTGAGGGTTCTGCTCATTTATAAATAGCTCCATCCCTCATGTACCCACCGAGGAGACACAGCTCCTGCTGCCTTCAGCCCACAGACACCCCTGGCCAGGGTGGCCAGGCTGTGGGATTCATGGCACCCGCCAAGCCCAGTGCAGGCAGCTCCCTGCCAGCTCCAGCCTGCAGCCAGCATTCCTCAGCAGGCAGGCAAGGCTCTGGCCCGATGAAAAGCCCCAATTCAGCTCGTGCACGGTGAGTACCTGACACCTTCCCCAGCACAAAGAGCGCTTTCTGCCTCGCGGCTTGGGGAGCGCTGGCAGAGCAGCTGCCTCTCGCCCAGAGGGGTCACCCAGCCACATCCTGCACACACCCCGAACAAAACCCACTTGTCTTGGGGGGCAGAGGAGAACACAGCTCTGGGCAGGTGGCTGCCAGCCGTGCTCGAGGCTCCAGGTCTGCCAAACTTCTGCATGGGATGGTTGTCTCAAGGCTGCAAGCCTCGCTCAGGTCAGTGTGATGGTGAGGCTTGAACTGTGATGGTTTTAGGACCAGCTCTGCATCTGGGCTCCTATCTCTGAGCTGCTGAGCTGGCCAGGCCTGCTGGGGTGACTGGTGTTCCCCTATCTCTGTGCTCCTCCACAGCAAGCCCTGAGCTGGGATGGAGTGGGTGGTCACACCGAGATTGACTTTTGGGTCAGACAGATTGGGCTGGGAGGTGAGTGGGAATCTCAGCACTGAAACTGGGTTTGTGAGGGATGGAGGTTAACTCATTTTGGGAGGTATCCACTGAGGAAGCACTGGAGAGGCTATTAGTCTTCATATTATCTTTGCTCTTTCCTTCCCCAGGAAACCAAGTTGGAAGTGGTCCACAGAAGTTCCCTCACTCAGCAGTGCCTGAATGCAGGCTACAGTGTATGCCTCAGACCCCATAGGATGCCAATTACTCAGCTCAGAGACCCCACAACATTTCTGCTTTTCAGCCAGGGATTGTCAAATGCAATGTGTACAATCCACCCAGAGGGAGAGGACTTCCATGGAGCGGAGAGGACTTTCCATGTCAGGACTTCCATGCCTCAGCTGAGAGCCAAAGCCTCCAGACTGCAGCCAGGGCCTCCCTGCCCAATCCCTGCCTGTGCCTTGCTCATCAGTGGTCTCTGGTCCAATGCTCTCAGTGCATTATCTACCAGTGTATATCTGGTCCAATATCCCAGGGATATTGGGAAGCTGCCCAGGCCCCCTCCCCAGCTTCCCTGTCCACCACAGGGGTGTTCCAGCCTCACAAATCCATCTCTTGATCCACACAACTGAACCCAGACTGTGCAGTGCAGAGCATTGCAGCAAACCCCTCCTTGACTCTGAAACCCAGTGTGCATGTTGGCTTCAGCTGGCTTCACAGCATCATGGAATCATTCAGGCTGGTAAAGCCCTGCAAGATCAACCATGAACCCAGCACTGCCAGGTCCACTGCTAAACCATGTCCCCAGATGTCACATCCACATATTTTTTGAGTACTTCAAGGGGTAGTAACTCTACAGCTGCTCTGGTAGCCTCTTCCAATTCCTGACAAACTTTTGTGTGAGGTTCAGGCTTCTCAGTCATCCTGCTGCAAAAGCACAAGGACAAGTCATCCTCTCCATATCTGGTGTTCTACAAGCCTCTGATGTTGCCCACAGAGGCTCATCCCATTATAGGAGACCAAGTTGATGCTGGAAGCATTTGCATTCCTTCTGAATGCAAGCCAGATGTGACGTGAAACATCACATGTCAGTCAGATTGGCCCAAAAACAAAAGCTCTCAGCAAGATGTGCAAAGATGTGTCCCTGTCTCCCTTAATCATCATTCTGCTTTTTATTGCTCTCATAAACTCTCTTGCAGAGAAAACACGTGGCTTAAAGAAACGCAGATCCATTCTAGGCTGAGGGGAAGTGAGAAATCACTGTGAGAGGCTAATGAAGGGATCAGGGGCTGAAGTTCCCAGTAGGTACCATGGGAGATCTTCCCCAGAGGTGTGCAGATGTTGCATAGGTGTGTCTGCAGGTACCCTGGCACAGCTGACACAGCTCATGGCCACACAGATCCCCAACAGCAGCGTGCAGATGGCTGAGTGGGTGCAGCCCTTCCCAAACAGAACGGAAGAGCCTTGCTCCATCTGGACACAACAGCTGGGAAGAGCAAAATAAACCAGGCTCCAAAGACTTCCCTGCTCGTCTGCTGAATGTGCTGAGAGCCCCAGGCTTCAAGCTCTAAGCAGGGGTTGAATCAGGGGCTTCACAGGGGCTGTAGGGACTTCTGATGCTCAGGGAAAGCTGTGAGTAGTGCAGGGATGGCAGTGGGAATGGACAGCACTGCTGCAGCCACAGCCTAGGGTGGGGCCCTCCATTTCCAATGCAGCCCAGTTGCTCTGGAGACCGGAGAACTGCTGGAATCCAGGGATCCCCTGAATGCATTCAGGATGATTAGAGGATATACTTGGCTGTGCTGAAGTCTGAAGAAGTTCTTCTCTGTGAGGGTGATAAAACCCTGGCACAGGTTGCCAGAGAGGCTGTGGATTCCCCATCCCTGGAAGTGTCCAAGGCCAGGCTGGATGGGGGCTGAAGCAAACAGGGACAGTGGAAAGTGTCCCTGCCCATGGCAGGGGATGGGATGGGCTTTAAGGTTCCTTCCATCCCAAACCTTCCTTGATCTGAGATTCTCTGTTGCTGTTGCTCCCAGTGGAATGTGCTTGGAGGTGGCAGCAGACCTCTCTCCACCTCCTTCTTTCAGCATCTCCCCCTCAACCCTTTCTGTCTCCTATTTGGAGCTCCCCCATAAGCAGCCTTGGCAGAGATGCTATAAACAGGATATGGGCTCTCTGGAAATCTGCAAGCAGGAGCGGCTGAAGGTATTTAATAGTATCTCTGCAGTAAACAGAGATAAAGGGGGATCATCTGTATGGAGCAGGGACTAAGTATCAGATGGAATTGCTCTGCCATGGTGACTATTTACTGAAACAGGAAACAAATATTTTTTTGGCTTTTGCCAAAGAAAGATTTCTTTAAAAATGTGTTAATATTAGGAGTAAAAATGCATCTTTTAGACATGTTAAGTGGGCATATTCACTGGAGTTTTATTTACTATATAAAGGTTAACATTGGTCTGTTTATCCTACAGAAGAGATTTCCAGAAAATTACAAGAAGGGTCATGTAACAGTCAGCTCCTGCTTGCCTGAGCTTATTTGCCAGAGCCAAATCCCTGGAGCCTGAGGAGCTGGAGCAGATATTCAGAAGGACTCTGAGAACGGGAGAAAAGAAATAACTGAGCTTTAAGTTTTTTCTAATTCATTCACTGGCAAGGTGGGGGCTGGGCTCACCCTTGTGCTGGTGTTGGGGGTGAGAGACAGAGGGGCAAGGGAGCAGCCAGTTGGAGGGAGGCTGAGCAAAATCCACCCATGCAAGCAAACTGCTTCCCTGCTAACCCCAAAGAGCCATTTTAAAGCCAGGAGATTTGATCCCCTAGCCAACACTTCTTATCTAATTTTACTGTGATTACTCTGCTTGATAAATGGGGGTGCTCCAGAGAAACATCCAGCCCCTGTCCTTCATTCAGTAAGGACATCCTGGGACTTGTGCAGAGGGAACACGGTCATTTTAATTTCTCTCACAGCCACGCTGTCCCTTTTTTGAGGGGTGAGACTTCCTTCCACCTTGCCTTGTCCCCCTGTGATCTGGCAGTCTCCTGCCCTGGATGGGCTCGACAAGGTTGTCCCATCTCTTCCTCCTGCCAGTTTTGGGACTTGGTTGTTCCTGCAGCTTCCCACACCGCTCTGAGGGAAGCTTATTGTCAAAACAGTTGTGAAAGTCTTGGTAAATCATTCTGTGTTAAAAAATACATCAAAAAATGGGTTCATTATTAATGGCCCTGCTGTCAGCACCATGAAATCCCGACTGAGCAGTGAGGCAAGGATTTTCTTCAATGAAGCAGTGCTGGTGCAATCCAGTAGCGTTGCTATCTGGAAGAGAAGCTTGAGCCAAATTATTAGGCCTAATATAGAAAAATCAAGGCAAATATCAAAGGCCTAAGATACCCAGGAGGCTGGATTAGCTAATTTATTATTTTTCTCATGATTTACAGAGTCTTATTAGCTGGAATTAGCATGAACTTGTGAGGGTCCTGACACAGTCTGGAGGTCTTGGCTTTCAGCTATGGGATGGCAGCCCCGGGATCCAGTCCTGTAAGTGTCTGTGAAGCACCTGGGGCACCTTGGGCACTGGCTGGCATGGACATTCCTCAGTGTTTGGCACCAAAAAGTGTAATGTGCCCTGCTGCCTGTTCGTGGCATGAAGAGGCACCCTGGGCTCAGCTCGCTGGGTGCTGGCAGCACTTGCACTGCACAGGTGGAAAATCTGGCATTGCCAGGGTGGGTGGGGATGGCCACAGCACGGGGAGGAGGGATGGCCAAAGCAAGACAACCTGTCCAGATATGGGCCAGGCTTTGCACCTGCTACCATGGGTGCTCCTGTCTGGCTTCAGGCTTCACCATGGGCTCTCCTGAAGGATTTCTCCCTGCTGTATTTCACAGTCTACCCACACTGGCAAGGTGTAGGAGCTGATGGGCATTAAAATATCAGAAATACACTTTCAGCTCCAAAACTGAAGGCTGGAGGCAGCCAAGAGCCACTCCACAAGGATGCACAGCAGAACATCTTGGCGGTGTTAGCCATAGCTGCTGCCAGAGGCATTGGCTGTTGCAAGAGGGAAAATCTGAATCAAGTATAATGAACCAATTGGAGATACCTGGGCACAGTAAAACTGGGGACTGCTGTTCCCTGAACACTACAAGCATCCCAGCATCAGCCTGAAAGGGATTGTCTCTCTCAGATGAACCTTTCCAGGACCAGCCCTTCTCCGGGGTCCACCTTCTTGCCTTCATTGCCCAGTGAATAATGAGAGGTGACCCAGGACCTCACTTTCTCAGAGAGGTATGAACAGCTTTCCATGATCCTCCATGGATCTGTTTCCCATGCTCAGTGAGCAGGAAAGCTGAGCTGTGTCCTGTCCCAGACAGTCACTGTAAGTGGAGAGGCCATGAACAAATGCTCCAGCATGCCAGATTTCCTTTCCACCTTGCAATGGAGGGACAGCCTGCACTGTAAATTAGGGGGAGAAAAAAAATCGACTGTTACATCCAAAAACATTAGGTTGAGTGGAGTCTGTACCTTCTTTGAGGGATCAGCCCAAAATGCCATTAAAAAGGATGATTTTTGCCCTCTTCAGAATAGCAAGCTGAGACTTGCCCCCACCACATGCAAAAGTTTCCACAGATCTCCTCACATGTTTTCCCATATTCCCACATATTTTCCCATATCTGAGAGAGGGAAAGGTGAAGGAAAAGGTAATTTTATTTAAAACAAACCTGTTTTCAGACATTCAGTGTCTCACACCCACCTGGACAAATGTCCAGCATTCAGACTGGAGAGGAGAAGGGATGTCAGCTGGTGAGACCTCACATCTCCTGGGCTCTCAGCTACTGCCCATGCACTGGCTTTGGAGACGTTTAGGAGCTGAACTGTGTTTTCATGTAGGTCCTATGGGTATCACTTTTGCCTCATTTTTTTTTAAAGACTCCTTTAGACTCCTTTTCCCTGGGCATAGTCTGGCCTTAATTTTATGCTGTTCTTTGTTTTGGGCTGCTCTTATTTTCCCAGTATGTGGATCTTGAAAAGCAGCTCACAGATGTGCTGCAATCTGAATGGCCTTGATGCCATAAATGCCTGATACTCTTCTATCCCATTTTGACACTTTTTCCTGGGCTTTGACCCCTCATTTAGACTTTATGTTTCTACTGCACCTCTCCATAGATGCTCTCAGACAGGTCTTTTGAAGGAGCTGGCATGGCCTTTGCCCTCTTAGGAACAATCTTTTCTTCTTTCTCCCCCAGGGAAGTCTTGATGTATATTTCTTTGCTGGGCAAGGTGAAGCAGCCATGGAGAAGAGAGGAGTCACTGGGCTTTCAACCACGACCCCTCTCCTGTCCAGCTGGCACAGCTCCAGTGGCGTGTCCCCTCTTGCTGGCCATTGCTATCTTCACACCATTGCTGGAAACAGAGGATTAATAAACTGCAGCTCAGAAATGTCGATGAACGTGTGGGTTAGCTGTGTTGGACAGAAGATAATTTGTGGTGAAATCCACAAAACGTCTGGGATTTGTAAATGTTTCATGATGACTTGGCTCTTCTCCAAACACTCCCATCTACTGACAAGCATGAGCCATGAATCACTGCACACAGGAAAAACTTCCAAGCCCTTGACTTACTCCTCACCCAGTTCTGCTACACTGACAGCTGAGAGCATTCACTGCCCAGTGGGGAACAGGGATTTAGGGTCAAGGTGAAGGAGATATTTGGCAGCCCCATGGATGCTCTGTACTGGCCTTGGGCAGAGGATGTGGGGACATGGCACACTGGCTTTTCTGGGTGGCAGCCCACAGGACTGAGCTGGGACTGTCCCAGCTGATGCCAAGATGTCAAGGGCAGGCTCCCTGACACAGCCCAGAGATCATCTCCTTTCCCAGAAAAAGGATTCACTTTCCCCTGACGAAGGTGGGGCCCATGAGGTTTTCTGCCTTTCTGATATCAGCTGAAGTCAGTGATGTCTTTCTGCAGCCTGGGCTCTTTGTGGTACTGCAGAGCTCCTTGCAGGCTGCCTGCAGCATTTCCCATTAGTGCTGAGTTTTGGACTCTGGAGCAAGGCTTGAGCAAGCTGGCTTTGCATGAAAAGCCCTCGAGAGCAGTTACTTCAGGGCATCTTTGCCATTTGTCACCCTGCAAGCAGCAGGACCCAGGGGCAGGGAGGTGACTCAGTCCAGCTGCAGGGGATGGATCACCTCAGCCCAAGTCATAAAATACTGAACTGTTGATTCATAAACACAGTGGCTGGCAGCAGAACACTGGCTACCAGTGCTTGGCTTGTGGGTCAGGGACAGACTCACAAAAACAGCTGACCATGTTGTGGCAGGATGTCTTAGCTCTCTGTGAGCCCGTGTGTTCCTCTGCCTCCATCCACTAGTGAGGCCAGAGGAAGACAAAGAGGTGATTCCCAGGTCCTTGTGATCATTGCTGTGTCCCAGTCTCTCCAGGTGGAAAGCATGAAGGGGAATGCAGCCTCTGATGTGTGCTGTTAGAGCAGCCACACTTTCCCTGGAGCCCTGGAGCACCTGAAAAGCAGGACATCCCTGTGGGGTGAACATCTTTGGTGGCTTTTGTGGTGTGTTGAGCAGCCATCCAGGCAGGACCGCAGGCAACAGTTTGTGCACAGTACTGCTCCTGGCATGACAACAGTTAAGAGAATCCTGTCCTGTCCCCTCCCCTCCCCTTATCCCCCTCTTCTCCCCTGCTTCTGCTCCAATGAGCTCCAGTGCAAGAATCTTCTATGATGGCACAACAAGAAAGGACTCGTCTGGCTTGAGGAATGCAGGCATTTATGTCAGTATAGCCTTTAGTCATGGCATGGAGCAGTACAGCTCTTCAGGTGGGTGTGAGATGTGAAATGTACCTTAGCTGTAAACATGGAGGCCAAGGATGGAAGTCTACAGCAATTCCTGGAAGGACACTTCATGTTTCTTCTGAAGTCACCTTCACTTTTGTCATCAGACACAGTTTCCCTGTGGGTATGCTGTGCTTTGGTGAAGCCCCTTGGATCTTAGGCTTGTTTGAAGATGGTCAGATGCTAGTGTACTGTTTCTGTCTGATCCAAAAAATTACCTCAAAAAGGACAAAAGGTGTCACTATTTTGTTGCCTTGGATCCCCAGAGACTTAAGCCCATTCTCACTACCAGAATTTCTCCTGTGTATTTCCAGCATCTCTTTTCCTTGGCTTACAGGAGAGTTTCTCTCTCTCTCCCCATTTTATTGTAATGTGTCCTCCAAAATGGATCAATGAACTGATCAAACTCTGTCTGGCATAAGGGGATAGTTGATCTGAAAGCAAGATTTTCAAGCACATGGATCACCTAGCTGGTTCTGGTGTCTCCTCTCAGAAGTAGCAGCTGCTGTGCCATCTCCTGGATGAAAGGGGAGGGCTGAGATGATGTGGGGCAGAAAGAAAGAAAACTTCTGGAATGAACTCCAGACAAACCCATCCTCTCTGTTTGCCCCATGCAAATTTTGGAGCTTGGCCTCTCTGGTAACCTTGTACAGATACTTCAAAGTTGGACCAAGCACCTTTGACTAGCAAGTAGAGGACAGAAACAGTTCTCCCAGCTCCAGCAAACCATTCCAAGGTTGGGATTAGAAAAGGATAACTCACAATTTCTATTGAAAAACTTTGCCACTTGTGGGAAAGGCTTTGGAATTTTGTTTTGCTGCTTCCTACCTCTCTGTTGGTGTCACAATGTGAGACTGCACCTGTCTTCCTCTCCTGCAGGAGAGAAGGAGAACAGAACAATGTTTCGGTGGTCAGAAATGTGGCTCCAAAGCCTTGCCAATGTCTTGAGAAGAGAGGTTGTGGGCTCCTCATTCCTGGAAGTGTTCTAGGCCAGGCTGCACACAGCTTGGAGCATTCTGGTCTAGTGCAAGGTGGGGATGGGGATCCATGGCAGGGGGATGGAATGACATGAGCTTTAAAGTACCTTCCAACCAAAGCCATTCTCTGATTCTGTGACTGTTGGCACTGGCAATGTTTTGCTGTCACATGGCAGAAGTGCCTCCCCTGAAATGTTTGAAATCATAGGAAAATGCCTTTGTCTGAGTTGGACTGACACAAACTTCATAAAACCTTTCAAATAAGGAAACCTATGAGATGTTTTGTTTTGGAAACACCTGGAGTCCAAACACCTTGCTATTTCTGAAACCAAGTTATTCACAACTTCCTGCAGACCTGGAAGGTGCTGCTGCTCTGGAATTGCCTGAGGAGCATGGGAGGGTCTGGAATTTGCAGTTGCCTCAGAACTAGGTGGGCAGATGAGCCAGCAGAGCTGAGAGGTACCAGCTTACATTCAGTCAAATGTGCATGATATGTGTTCAGTGATATTGTGTGCTGCCAAAAACCATCCAGCAGTGAGCTCCTGGCTTGTCCCAGCCCAAATTCCTGGGGATATTAGTGTCATTTAGCAGATAGCAGCAGAAGGAGCAGCCAGGATGGGTAAGCAGGGGGCAGTCCTTGTGTAGGCTCAGCAATGTGGCTCCCACACTGCAGGACCAGGAATGCTCTTCCCATGCACATTTGGGATCCCTGCTTTTGGGGCACTGCCACACAGCCTCAGCAGGGGTACCTTTATGTGGTGATGGGTGATGTGATGG
Organism: Toxostoma redivivum; assembly: GCA_013397375.1. Classification (NCBI taxonomy): domain Eukaryota; kingdom Metazoa; phylum Chordata; class Aves; order Passeriformes; family Mimidae; genus Toxostoma; species Toxostoma redivivum. The sequence goes on from VXBI01014251.1 coordinate 1,708,787, forward strand.
GGGCTGTGATGGGATGGCAGTTGGTGCTATGTGTCCTCCCACAAGGAAGCTGACTGGTACATGTGCCCCTCTAAGTGTCAAGACATTCCCAGTGTTCTCACACAGATTCTCCTGCAGGGTACCTGCTGAGGGGTGCTCTTGAACAAGGCCAGGATAAGGATGGGGTTGGAGAACAAACAAGCAAGGAACAATGAAATATTGCAAACACAGAGGCATAGAATGTGTCTGCTGGGAGTGGCTTTGTCCAAAGCCTCTTGGGTGAGTGTCACCCTTTACTGATGGATATTTTTCTTTCTTTTTCTCCTTGGGATTTTTTTCTCTGGTGAACAGCTCCTACCTCCAGGACATGATTCCTGGTGTGGCAAAGGGAAGGATCCTTGCTCCTGCTAGAACTGCAGGGACTCACACCATGAGCCATGTCCATACCCTTGTGTTTCAGAGTTCAGTTAAACCAACAGGAACAGTGTAACAGTGATGCTTGTTGGGCTGCTGGAAGAAAGCAATGTGTGGTCCCTTCCAAAAAATATCATTGTTCACACTGCATATGGTCACAGCATCTCTGCAGGTCTTCCCAAGGAGATTTCTCCATGCCCAAGGGTGGGTTTCAGGTGAGAGTTCACCAATGGCACCAGGCTTCTGGAGAGGTTTTGCTGCACTACAGATACCAGTTGATAATTTGGAGAGGTTGGTCTCGTACTGACAATAGCCCTTGACAGAAAGAAGGTGCTTTTGTGGCATTTTCAACCACAAGGAAGTCACCAGAAGAGATGGTTTGGAAACCCCATAGGGAGCTTGTGGTGTGTGGAAAGCAAGCCTCCTTCAAACACGTGCAGCATGTCTGTGGGGAGCGAGTCTATTTTCTGGGGATTTGCAATGAAGTTTTAATTCAGCATTGGAATTAAAATTCATTTTATTAAGGGGCCTTTAAATATTTCCAGAGCTTGACCTTTTCTGGAGGCTGTTGACTTATTAATGTCTGGTCTGGTGTTCTTCAAACTTTCCACACAGTTCAACTTGTTGCCAGCTGCTTTCAAACACATTTTTCAAGAAATTAGTTTGTAATTAAGTACAGTTATTAATGACTGTTTTTCCTGCCTTTCCCATTGGGTTTGCAACTTACTTTTCTCCATGTGGCAGAAAATGGCCAATATTTCACAGGGTGAGTGAAGGAATGTCTAATATGATCTTTGACATGTTGATTTGATGCGGTTCCAACTTTGCAACACAGTGGTGATCACCCAGCCGTGTAGGAGAGACCTGGGTGAAAAATAGAGTCAGAATCAGGTCCCTGTGGGCAACCAGAGGGAGGGGGAAGGGAACTCCTTCACCCTGCATGGGGAAAGTTCATGCAGATGGATTGGAGGATGGAGAGGAAGAAGGATGGAGAAGGTGCAGACCTGATGGAATGAGGGGAATCACTCTTGTGCTTAAAATTCAGGGCACGATACTGGGAGTTCTGCAAATAAGATGAAACCCATTTGTGTGAACACTCGTCTCCTGCCTGGTCGTCTCTCCACCCAAGAGGGTCTATCAGGGTCTATCCATGTGTGGAGAGAGCAGATGGAGCTGGGAGCAGCCAAGAAGGGAAGCAGCACTCCTACACAGAGCCCAGAAAGGTTTTATACATCATCTCATCTCTGCTCTCTGATGTCGCTGAGGTCACTCCTCTTTGTCAGGCACATGGCAGCAAATCCCCCTCTAAGTCCCAGATCTCAGAGGCATTATAATATTAAAAGCCTGTGCTGAAGCGTCTGAGCAAACACATCAGCTGAGCAAAGTGTTTTTCCCTAGCCCCTGGACCCAGTTATTGTGGGAACTGGCAGTGCTGAAACATCAAGGCAGCAACATCCTCCTGTGAAATCGGCTGCCAGAGGGTCTGCAAGGGTGAGGGGGTGAGGGGCAGGTGAGGGAGCCCACCCATGAGGGGACACAAGGCAGGCACTTAGCACCTATTTCATTTCCTGACTGGCCTTCAGCTGAGTCCTGGCAGCTCCAGGCAGCCAAGGCACAGGGGTGGAGGCAGAGAGATGCTTACAAGTAACACACGTGTGCCATGGGGTACACACATCAACAGTCCCTTGCCAGAGAGCTGGGATTCCTCCAGGCCCTTTTTATCCAGTGTTTCATCCTTTTCCTTTTGCTTGCTCTCAGTGGTCCAAATGCTGTGCATTCCCAGTGGGGCAGAAGGGCCCTGTGGACTGGCACCACCTTAGGCACAGGGATGAGTGTGGGTGCATGCACTGACTCCTCCCCACCACTTCTGGCACACGTGTGCTCACACAGGTCTGCAGGCACAGCATGTCCCACAGCCAAGGACACATCACAAACATGGGGTAATGGACCAACATGGACACTAGTGCTGGAGACATCCCAGCAGCACAAAAACCCACCTGTGCTCTGCTCCCAGTCACAGCCCTGCCCAGGAGGGAACAATGAAAGCAAGAGGAGCAGCCACCTGCCTGGAGAGGGGCTGAAGGGCAGATCATCCCCCAGAACAGCCCTCATGCAGCTCCAGCCACAGCTGGACCTGTGCCTGTTGTGCTTTTTCAGCAGATGCCCACACATCAGGCTGCTGCAGTTTATCAGCATCTACTGCTGCCCTTCAGCAGCTGGGACTGCTCTGGGCTGTTCTTTAAGGGCTCAGTACCTGATGCCAGCCCTGGAAGCAGCAGGAGGAAGGAATTAGGAAGAAGGTGGGGACACAGGAGATGGGGAGATGAGGCAGCAATGGAGGCGAATGCAGAAAGGTTGGCCTTGGTCAGGACCCAGGGCAGGCTGTGTGCATTCCCAGAATGAGAGCCAGGCTGATGTCTCTGAAAGGGTGAACAACAGGCCTGCTTCATCAGCTCAGCCGCTAGAAAGGAGGAGCTGAGCCAAAAATCCAGGAGAAAAATGTTATGCAAAATTGTTCATCTGTTACTGATTGGGAGGCTGAGAGCTCAATGCAAACCACCCAATAAAACTGGCTTGGATGAGAATTTCCTGAATCCCAGATTAAGTGAATAAAGATGTTTCAGGAGTTCAGGGCCGTGGCTGGGTGGTTTGCATACAATTTGCTGTTGGTTTCACCCTTTGTTGCTTAATGAAGAACAGAAGGAGGATCTCCCATCTCATTCAACCAAGGGAAAAAATTATTTCTTCTAAATTTAAGGTAATTTCCTGTTGCAGGCACAGCTCTGTTTATCTGCTCTACACAGAGGCTCCATTTTGGATTGTGGCTCATCCTGCTCACTGTAAGACACTGCTCCCCTCAGGGACAATGGCTTTCCAGGATGCTGGCATTCAGGCAGCATGGCAGGATTTTGCATGGCAAGGGGTTTTGTCAGAAGCTAATGGTAAGAAGTGTTTGGAAAGCTAGGTCCAATTCTGAGGAAAAACATGTGATATGACACACCTTGTGTGTGTCTCTGCCTCATTCAGGCCCTTCCTCTCCATACTCCTCACTGCTGCCAGGATGCTCCCAGTTGTGTCCTCGGAGGAAGCTGCAAGGAGGAGAGGGTGCTCTGCTCATCTGCAAGAGCTGAGCAGCACCAGGTGGGCAAGGAGCACATCCCACACTGAGCTCCAAGGACTGAGGGGATTCCCCACTCTTGCAGCATCTAATGTTGGAGATCTGCTCTTACACAACACTAAAAAAACACCTATTTTAATAATCCTCTTATTCACAGTGAGGGGAAGGAGCCAGGCTGTGTGCACTGAAACCTTTAGGAAGTTTCATGGCTGCATCTCTTGCTCCTAAAGGCATCAATCTGGAGATTTACCTACCTGCCTTTTTTCCCATCTTCTACCTTGCAAGGAAATGCCAGAGTCTCTTTGCAAATTGAATACCTTTAAGTCACCTGGCACCTGGAGCGTTCCTCCAAGTTGAGTCATGTGCCTTGTTGGGGATTCAAGCTCTAATTAAGTGTGGAAACAGGATGGAGATCCCTGAAGAAATCAGAGAATAAATTTTAAAGAAGGAAAACTAGATCAGAACAAAAGGTGAAGAATTATCATGAGAAACTTGACTCAATGGTCCATCTCTCTAAGCCTCATCCTTAATTTTCTACAAAAAACTCTTCAGAATATTTCTCTTTGCAGAATATCTGGGGAATCTAGCTTCTTAGGAGAGATCCAAAAGCTCCAAGGACAAAGAAAGCTATTTGCAGCCTTGGATCTGGAGTCATTACCACCAAACAGTAAAATGCAGCTTGTCTATATGGCAACCCATGGAAAATCTGACTGTAACTGTCAGCAAGAGGGTGATGGGCATGAACTCCAAGGAGAGATGTGCTTTCAGAGGGAGGATCAGCAAGAGTAATGGGATGAATGTGAGCAACAGCATATTTAGGCAGGATATCGTGAAATGTTTCCATCTCAGCTATTAGTTTTATTAGGAGAAGTCTCCCATGGGAAAGTGGAAGCTGCATCACTTGAGTCACTCCAAGCTCAGCACTAGATAACATGAAGCAGAGAACAGGCGTGTGTTGGCGGGAGTAGATGGCCCAGATGACCTAATGGTCTTTTCCATCACTCCAATTACAATCCAGCCTGGGTAGAGGCTCTTCACTTGTCTCTGTCTGACTCAGGGTAATGACAGGCTGGAGAGTAACATCTGAATTTGTTCCAGTGTTATTTTCCAGTGTCTTCATTTGAGGTCTCTTGGGTAGAAGAGGGGCTGCAGAGTGACCTCAGCTGAAGTGACAATATTTCCCAGTCTTCTTGCCAGGTTCTCCTCCTTGCAGGGTTTGTGTGAGTTGGTGTGGGGGCTGCAGGGAGGCCTGGGCCCAAAAGGCCAAGTCTTGGGTCAGGAGCTGGCACTTAGCAAAGAACTGAAAGAAATACACTTTCTTTCTTTACACTTCCTTTTCTTTCATTTTCTTTCACTTTTCAAAAGCCATCCAGAAAAGCTAGAAGCTTCTTACCAGCTTTTGCCATCTGAGCCACAGCTGCTCCAGAGTTGGTTATTTCCTTTGCTTGTCAGTTGCTGAGTTCTTGTGGATGGATGGTGAGAGCAGTGAGAGGTGCAGGATGTTTTGGTACAGTCAAACAAGCAGCAGGAATGCATTTTCCTGGTGCTTGGGGAAAGCTCTGATGAGATGGTGCCAGGAAAGATCCAGGGATTCATCTTGTCTCCAAAGGGAACCCTCCACGAGCCTGTTCCTCTGAAAATAAAGCCTTTCTCAGCTCTTGAGACCTCATCCCTTGGTCTGAGCTGGTCAGAGGTGTGCAGACTCCACCTCTTTAGCTGATACCCATGTGGAACCCACCCTGGGGTCCTCCTCTCTGCCCTGGGATGAAGGTCTGGGTTTACTCTGGAGTGGGGGCCTCACAGCCTGTGGTAGTTCCCCATTCCATTACCCTTAACATCTGGGAACAATATTCCTTTTTCTCAGCAGACTTCACTCTCCCCTTCCTACAAATACACTTTCTAAACTATTTCATCAGAAATCCATCAGCATCTGCCCAGGCTGCCCATGAGAGGACACAGGGCACAGGCTGCCCTGTGCTGCTCATGGCTGAGACAAGGCAATTTATGGTGCACCAAAGAGTTCCCACAGCCTCAGTTCCCACAGCCTCAGCCCACCCCTGTCCTGGCCACGTGCAGAGCCAAGTGGGATTTGCAGGGAGATAGAGAAGGGCTCTGGGCTCACACTGGAACCGATCCAGCTTCTCTGCTGAAATCCTGTAGGTTGCCTCTGGCTTCACAGGGTTTGGGTTTGACATAGCAATAGAGCTCAAACAGGTACAATCCAGCTGACATTTCCATGCTCCTGCCATGGCAAAGTACTTCACTGAAGTTCACCTCTTAACATCAAAGATATTCCAAGTGCATTATTAAGAGGCACCAAAACCTCTTAAATACTTAGTTAACTAAGAGCCTTGACAGCAAGATGGGAAGGATCTCTGTGAGATGTGCAGTGAGGGGAGCTGGAGCAGAGTGTGAGAACCCAGGGGGAGAATGAGGGGCACAGTGCCTGGGATGGGGTGCACAGTGATGCTGCTGCCCTGGTCCACCTGTCCTGGGGCTGCAGCAGGATCCTGAGCTCCCCTAAAAGGTACATGCATGAATTCTGGATCAATAATTTTGTGGGACTGGAAGGCTGCATTGACTCTTACAGCTTCCTGAGGAAACAATCTGCATCTTCCTCACAAGGGTCAGTGGAGTGCTGATCTCTGCTCTCTGGTGACAGGAACTTCCCCCATGGGGTGCTGGGCACTGCCCAGGCTCCCCAGGGAATGGGCACAGCCCCAAGGCTGCCAGAGCTCCAGGAGGGTTTGGGCAATGCTCTCAGGAACAGGGTGGGATTGTTGGGATGTCTGTGTAGATCCAGGGGTTGGACTGTGGGTCCCTTCCAGCTCAGGATATTCTCTGATTCTCTTATTCTGTTATTCTTGTTTGCTAATTGAAACATTTGACTTTGTCATTTGGCTTTGTGTCACTCACTGTCTAGTCTAGGAGCTCTCTGGGATTCTGTGCAGCTGGAGAAGAAACGTGGATCCTTCCAAATGAAAACTCCTTTCAGTACTTCAGATGCTTTTCCAGAGTGGGATGCACTGTCTCTGCCAAGCCCATGATACCCTTCCCAGAATACAAACATTGGACTGCCTGTGATGCTTCCTAAAGCATTCTCATTTTAGAAATACCTAACTTAATGCTATAGAAATCACCTGGTCTGTATTGCAAAGGGATAATATGGATTTTCTTTCCCTCTTGGAAGGAATTGGTATGCTGCAAGAACAAGAACATCATGGGAAAAGCTTGTTTATGGGATTACTGACAGCACAGAATGGTTGTCTGGGATGGGATAAAACCTTATCTAAAGAAAAACACAGACTTGGTGGCACAGGAAGAAATCAAGCTGGAGGGATGAGGGGTTCATAGGCACTGGAATATAGAAAATCAGGGACACTTCAGTCAACATTTAACGATGGCTTGACATGAGATGTGCAGGCCACTCTGCCATGATGGAACAGGGAGAACAGGGACTCCTATGAGGGTTCAGGCTTCAGCTGAAACCCAAAACAGACAGTCCCACTGCCACTGCAAGGCTGGAGAGGACCTTGACATGCACAAATGGAATATCACAGAGGTGACACTGCTCCTGCATGTGATTTTAGTGACATCATCACCGAAATGGCACATTCAAGGTCTAGTGCTTGGCTTGAGAGTGACACTGAAAACTTGGAAAAGACTCAGGAAAGAACAAGAAAATTATCCCAGGGCTAGAAATCATTCTCAGTGAGAGACAAATGGAATATGATCTGTTTAGTTTATCTGGTTTTTAAGAGGTGATTTAATCGTAGTCTGTGAGAACTGATGTTGGGGAATACTTGGAGTGCAAAGGCTCTTTAAGAGGGCAGACAAAGACAGAAAAAGATCCAGGGATTGGAAAGCAAAGCTGGTGGTTGTTGGGCTTGAGATAAAGGAACTATTTTTAACAGTGGGAATAACCGACCATTGGAACAAGGAGCCCAGAGACGTGGTAAACTCTTCATCCCATAGAGCCTTGGAACATAGACTGGCCACTGTTCTGTGGATGTGAACTGAATCATAAGCTGTTGGTCTTGGTGAAGGTCAAAATGTGAATTTTCAGCTAAGAAAACCTGAAATGACCCATGGTGATATGAGAGAGATATTCCATCTCCATCATGCTGAGATGGTGGCAGGGCCAGGCTTAGCATTGGCATTGGCATTGGCAAAGGCAGACAAGCACAAAGCTGCTCTTCCTGTGCACCAAGTTCTCCCTGAGACTGCAGGATGTCTGCTATTGAACCTTCCTTGTAATCCTTTCTTCTTTTCCATCAATGCAGTGTTCATGGGTGCTTGTTCAAAACCTGGCAAATGTGAATGAATACCTTTCTGCAGCTGACTGATATTTTGAAAATGTATTTTGGAAATGTATTTTCATTAGGAGAAAGCTCCTGGGAAGTTGTATAGAACAAAAATTAGTGAAACAGCAGTGCTGTGGCTTGGACTTGTGGCAGTTCAGCTGCTCCTTCTTGCACTCAGCCCAGCTTACAGGAGTGAATTGGTGTTACATGGCTCAGCCCAGCCTAACAAGGTTCATAACAGGAAGGTATCAAGGGCAGGATTTCATAAATGTGCAGTGCTGCCTTTGGAGAGGATCCTGGCTGATGACCCTTGGAAGGGAGAGTCCTTTCCCTCAGCATGCAATACAATTAATTTCCCCTGGCACTTCTGGAGGCAGCCCCCAGGACTCATTACTCTCAAACTCAGTGGGTTGCCTCATTTGAAAATTTCAGTAATTCTCCTAAAAGGCACATCTAGAACAACAGAACCATACTTCATTCTAGGAAAGCAACAGGTTAGGTTTCTCAGAACAAAACTGACAAGAAAATTTCTTAATGAAAATATTAAATTAGCTCAGCCTGAACGTATCTTGACATTGTCTGCTCAAGGGTCAGCAGAGGGGATGTTGGGTCCTGCAGATGCTCAGGACACACTTTGCTCAGGAATTCCCTCTTCCCACTTATACTGGAGGTTAATGATAATTTCATTTGGGGATTATGTCCTTCTACCTTTAGAAAAGAAAAATACATCTTTCATGAGTGTGGTGATGAAAACTGCTGGGCTGCAGCTGGTACAGCAGAAGCCTTTTATGAGCTGCTTTGGCCCAGGAGGAGTCAGTGGACTCATCACTTCTCCAGGAACCTTCTGTGGCATCACAACAAATCAGTTTCTGAATTAGGGGGACTGGGAGACACTGCAGGAACTCCCAGGGCATTGCTGGATGATATCACAACAATCACAGCACACAAATAGTGCATCTCTGTTCAATGGGGATGGGGTCCTGTTGTGGTTGGGATGTACTCACACAGAAAGGGAGAGAGACACAACTCACACACGCTGTATGAACAGGAAAAGACCCTTATTGTTTACATCACAGAGAATTTATAGAATTTTATTTGTGATCCAGGTTTGGACTATTGAAGGTCAGCCTCTCATATGAGTGGCTGTTCACAATGTCCATACTTTCTTCAACAAAGAGGAATGTTAAACAACTCTTTGTTTACAGAAGAAAGTATAAGAACAGTGAAGACTAACTCCAAACAACAATCACAGAAAACAAGAAAACTACATAACAACAGGGTCCCTCCTCTGTGTCTCTTGATTCTAAGAAGGTTGCAGCACTGCCACAAAAAGATGTGTTCTGGTCAGTCAGGTGAAGGTTTGTGTAAGGGGTCTTTGCACCTCAAGCACCCTTTCTCTGATGTGGGAGGACTCAGACAAGCATCACGGCAGGAACATGGCATCTGACATTGATGCAACTTAAATTGCAGGCTTCCCACATGGTGGGGAGCCAAGCTGGCCACCGTCCTGGTGCTGTGGCCAGCATGAAGGCTGATGCAAACAGCAACTGTGGATGCTGGCACTGGCTGGAGGACAGAACAAACACACGTCTGTGCTGCCTGCACCCACCTTCCTTCTGTTTGTGAAGATTCAGGCCCACTCAATCCAGGATCAGAAGCCACCGCATGTGGCCAAGCAGCCCAGTCAGGCAGTGTGGTGAATGAACAGCAAATAAGCAAAAAATATACTCAAAATAATTTGAGGCTAAATATTGCTTGTCCAAGTTACTTGACCAAGACTCCTGACTGAGGGAGTCACTGCCAGGCACTGAGATAACCTGGGAAGGATTCAGAAGAGAGAGAAATTCATCAGCAGCTTTGTCTCACTGAACAATGGCAGCTTTTATCCCTGACCAATCACATTTTGAAACCCATCTCATGCCTGAAACCAGAGTGGATGCTTTGGTCAAACTGAAATCCTGGGCTTGAACTGCACCCCTCAGCTCACTGCTGCAGACAAGTTTCACCTAAACATGTTACTGAGGCTGTGAGGAGTCCTGACTCCTGATACAGATGTGAAGAAACAGCTGTATCCTTACACACAAATTTCTGTGCCCTGGGAAGGACTTAAACATCTTCTAAATTACTTCTCTGTGAAACTAGAAATATGTTGGAAACAGAGAGATGAAGACAGAGCCTTCTTCCTAATCAAACCAAACCCATTTCACCCATCCCTAGCTGCTTCCTACATAACCTTATGAGCACTTTCTTGTCATGGAGCACTTGGAATGAGATGGATGTGAGCTTGGCTGGGAAGATGGTTCATTATTATGATGTCCTAGGTCTGTCTGAACATCACACCATGGCTCCTGTTCAGGAGACTCACAAAGTCACAGGTTTATGCTGGATGGAACTTTAAAGACCCTCTTATTTCAACCCTCTGCCATGGGCAGGGACACCTTCTACTAGACCAGATTTCTCCAAGCCCCATCCAAAGTAGTCCACATAATTTAGGAGAAATATGTTGGAAAAACAGATGGGTTATTTGCCTCTGCAAAGACCCTGAAGAGAAAAAACTAAAACTGCATGGCCTGCATGAGTCTGGATGGTATGTGGCATACACAGCTCTGCTGATGGGTGTGCAGGATTTGTGCAGCAGTGGTATGTGCCCATTGCACCCATACTGGTACAGATCTTGTCTGGACCAGGACAACTTCATCCAGTGCCTGCATTTTCTTTTTCAGGATGCACTTGGGGCCTACCCTGGGCTCACATCTCCAAAACAGAAGCACAGCAAGGCTCTGGCTTCAGCATGAAGCACAGGCAGTTGAGGGCTGTGCAGGCAAGGATGGAGCTGCCAAGGGCATGACGTGTTTGTAGCTGAGTGTGGATGGTCTCACTGCCTGGACAGGGGCACAGCACATGCTTCCCATCTGTTCCATCCCTATCAATAGGAGCTTGTCCTCACCATGATGAGGGTGGAGGTTATCCCCATGGGCTCAGTCCTGTTGCTGAGATGCCCCATTAGCTGAGTGCTAATTAATGGAAAAATCCTGCAAAAGAAAATTGGAACAGGAAAGGGAATAGGAACCTTACTGGGTCAGAGCTACAGCTGGTCTTGCCTGCAACTAGCAAAGCCAATGGGAGATGCTGTTTTGGGAGCCTTCTGCAGCCTAAGCACCTCCTACTTCAGCATTCATGGTCACTGGGCTTGGGGCAGCAGAAGGCACATGTCTGACTGCTCCTTCTGATGTTCCCTTATGGACCTGCTCTTCATTAGCTGGTCTAAGCCCTTTCCACCCAGGCTGACAGCCTCTTGTGGCAGCAAATTCTTGAGATTTTATTCACTGCATGAAGAAATCTTTCCTTTTCTCTGTTTCACAGTGATATCCCACCAGTGCCACTGACTGCCCTAGCTCTTGGCCTTGGGATTGATTTCAGTGTCACCTGATTCACTCCCTTCGGTCACATCCCTCCCAGTTTTCTTCTCTTCAAACTGACAAATCTCAACCTTTTCAGTGCTTTTCAGAAGACAACCCCTCCAGCCTCTTGATCATTTTAATTATTAATTGAATCACCCTTAGTATATGAAAATTAGAGCCTTCAGGTTTGTTTCTATCCTCTGTTTTACTTCAGAGGAGATCTGGAGGATCTTCTCTTGAGGCTCTAACTGCAGTGAGTGAACATTCAGCTCCTTGAAAATATATCCTAAAAATATCAAATGCCTTATTCATGGAGTTGGCTGCAGTCCTTCTGAATTTATAGTTTCTTTATAGGGTATTGCTCTTGCTCCAGCAACCTGCATTAGTAGTTGCAGATGCAAGTGATCTACTGCTACAGCAAATGTCAGGAATTCTCTCAGCTCTGCAGAAAGAAAAGGCTTTTGTGGTTTAACCTCAAGGTGAGGAACAGCAAAATTGTGACGGCAATCTTAGATCAAATATCTCACAGGCCAATGTCCCTGGTGGTTTACCATAAACATGCATTTATTTAACACTGGGCTGCATGTGGTCTTGGAGCATTTGCAGAATGGTTGGTGTGTCTCACCTTGCTTCCAGAGTTGTCTGAAGATCCCAAAGCTTTGCACTGCAGAAGCACTGCTGTGGTTAGGATTCTCAAGGCTCACTACAAAGGTTAAGCTGTGTCAAAGGAAGATGTTTTTCCAGGGTCACGGTTAAAGAACAGAGCTCTGGTTCACCAGCACACTGTAACTGTGGTTGTGATGGTCCATAAGAAGGGCTTTGGGACACAGAAGGTGGGCATTTATTTGTAAAGTTTCTGTTCTCCTGAAATGCTCAATGCCAAGAGAATGAATAAAAACCCTGACATGTTACATCTGCTTCAGCTTCTGCAAAAGCACAGATGATGGGGTAAGGTCATCTTGAGAATGGCATCAAGCTAAGCATCTCCCTGGCTTTATGTTCATCCCACAACCCCTCCTGGTCTAATGCTAGTATGGTTCCTCCCCAGCAAAAGCAGCTAGAGCTTGCACTTGGCTCCTGAGCCTGGTGTCCACAGTGGCAGCAGCTCTCCAGTGAGGATTCTGGTGGCTGGACACAGATGGCCATCATGCCCCTGTCCCCTGCACCCAGCACAGTGCATGCAGGACACCATGGGGCAGGAGGGGGCAGTTCAACTGCTGCTCTTTGCAAAAAACCAGATGGGCAAGCAGCAGAGAGGAACTGCAGAGTGCAGAGACCACAGGGACTGCAGTGAAGGGACTCTTCCCATCAAGTGCTCTGTCCTCCACACTCAGCCATGGCAGGTGAGCATGGACCTGGGGCTCTCCCCTCCCAGGGCAGAAGGTGTCTTGCTCACCAGGGTCATAACTCCTGCAGACCCCCTTTGCCATGGCCACAGATCCCATGGCAGGTGAGGAGGCACCCACCTGGCCTGTTCCCCTGCTCAGACACTTCTGTGACCCCTGTGGACAGACCCAGGCCTGCCCTGGCTGTTCCCACACAGACCCTGCCTGCACGAGCAGGACACTGACCTCTCCCTGCTGCTGGGTGCAGCCTGTACTCTGGGACCTGCTGACTCATGAATCTGACTCACTCCAAGGCTGAATTTCCATTGCCACGAGCTAGTCTGTTCTGCCAACTCAAAAGGCTCCCACACACAGGGATCCTTTCCCTGGGGCAAGGAGGCTCAGCCCTGCACAGGTGAGCAGCAGCTGCAGCAAGGATCACAAAAGTGTCTGACAAATTACAAATGGGTTCATGGTTTGGCTGCTGATGTGTAGAACAGAGCTCTGCACACAGGTATTCCTCTACTGGCTACCTGCTCCATGGGCAGGGCAGGGCAGCTCAGGAGCCCCACTTCAGCCTCCAGTGAGAAGGAGGAAGCTGCCTGGAACAGGTTCTGTCTGACTGCTCCCACTTGCAGCTGCACAACCTCAGCCCAGGGCTCCAGTCTGAGGTGTGCTCTGCTGTAGGCTGGCCACACACATCACCAGTGGGCACCTGGCTGGTGCTGCCCCTCTGGAGTGGGGCCTGTGGGGACACACAGAGCAATTTGCCTTCCTCCTCAGGAAGGGATGCAGAGCCTTGCCCAGGTGGTGAAAGGGGCAGATCTCAGAAAGAAAGGAGTGAACAGGATAGGTGTGTGCCAGCCCAGAACTTGCTCTGGCTGCCTGGTAAGTGTGGCTCACCTTGCCTTAGGACTTCCAGTGCACCCTTGTGCTCCAAAGCCCATCTCACCCCTCAAGAGATGCAGTCACCCAGGATGGTGTCCTTCCAACAGGTCCCTGTGCTTGTTGTGTCAAACAGTTCTTCCCTTGGGATGAAAGCAGAGGATCCACTCCAAGTCAAGAGGGCAGGATTGGCCCTTCATTTGTCCCTGCTGGTCTCAGGAATGGGGCCTCTTCATCCTACCTGTGTTCCAGCATTGTTGGAGCAGCAAACCCACTGTGCTGAGGAGGGAGGACAGGGTGGCTCATACTGAGCTGGTGTGAGCTCAGCAGTGGGATCTCTGGGATGCCTGCAGTCCCCTGAGCCCCCTGTGCTGTCCTGGCACCTGCCAGCCCATACTGCCTGACACTTTACTGTTCAAAATCCTCACCAGGAGCTCTGTGCTGCCCCTGGGGCCTGGCTAGGCTGGAGGCTCTCCTGGGAGGATGACCAAATGCTTTCCATCCATCTGGTCTGTTGTCCCTATGCCTGTCCTCTCCTATAGGTCAGTCTCAAGAAGAAATGTCCTCAGCTGCCAGGTCAGGGCAAAGAGCAAAACCTCTCTGAACATCTGTAGAGAAGATGACCTCTGGTTCACAGCCCCCTCCCAAGCTGCCCAGATAAATGAGCACAGGTTTGGTTTCTTCTGCTGATCCATTATGGTTATCTGTCTGATCTCTACTGTGCTCCCAGACAGGGCACTCTTACCCACATATTTAAGGAATTGTTGTTAGAGACATGTCCAGCACTGCTTGCTGAGAGATTACATGAATGTGAAATTTTGAAATTGAGTTGAATTTGAAACCATTTTACCATGACTGAACCACTTTCTCTTTCTGGAGGTTTCCATCCCAGGAGATCAGGTTAAATCAAAGACTCTGCTTTTCACCTAGTCACCTTTCCCATCCAAGAGCACTGTTCCAGCCCACCAGAACGTGTGCCATTCTTCATCCTAGAGTAAAAGACCTCCAGAGGTTGACCCACAGGCTTGATAAGAAATATTTAATCCACATAACCCGCCTGAAGCCTTGCAAGCTTGCTGGAAACCCCTCACCACCCTATTTCTGAGTCTCCCCTCCATTTTTCCGGGTGGTACAGGTGCCTGTGAGGTACAGAGGAGATGCCAATGGAGTTTTTCCCAGAGGATGACTGTTGCTGGTTCCCATATATTAGAAGACAGCACATCATACAGCCAGCACAGGGGTAGTGCTGCCCTGTGCCAGCTGTGAAGGGGTGGGTGGTCATGTACAACCTGTCCCCAATACATGGGGACAGAGCTAAAACAGCCAGAGGACTAAAACACTTCCCTTGCAAAGAGCTCTGTGACAGACAAACCTTTTCCATGTCTGCCCTGCTGGGAGAGATCCCAAAATAAATAACCATGAGGCCTGAAGCCCCAAGGGAGACAAGCAGGAGCAGGGAGTGGGCCCAGGCCAGAGCACTCAGCCCCACACACAGGGCAGCCACACAGATCTGTGCTGTTGACAGAGCCAAGAATAATTCCAGCAACTCTATTTAATGCTATTTAGAAAAACCTCCCTCTTCAAAATGGTGAACTTCCCCAAAGACAGGATCAATATTTTAAATGCTGTGACTTCCATGCCCTGGTGATTTATCTGGGACCCAGGCTGGGCAGGGTTGCTGCAGCCTTGACTGGGCCTGTGGGCAGAGACAGTATCCATAATTTTGGCTGCTCCCAGGGGAGCAGGATGCACTGGGGCCTGAGGAGGAGGTCTGGACTGTTCAGAGAGGCTGCTGGGCAGCAGTAGCTCACAGAGAGCCTGAATTTCCCATATGAAAACACTATGAACTTTTGAGGGAATTCAATTCATTCAGTGCCAATGCAGTCAGGATAAAGTTGCCCAGTGAGGCTGGCTGATTTCCCACATCAGAAAGAGCTGGGGGCTCCTCTGTGGTAGCAGAAGGAGTGGGTGGTAACTGTGGACACAGGAGACTGACTCCATCCCCCCACCTCCAGGTTTCAGGTCACCTTTCCCCTTACCAGGAGCATGTTTTCTTGGGGGACAAAGATGATTTTACTAATTTCTCTCCTCTCTCTTATGCCTTGCCATCCCCTGCACTGTTCCCACCCAGCTGATTGTCACTGCTGTAGAAAGCAGATGGGGGTTATATTTACCCCTTCCCTGCCTTCAAGTCATCCCCAGGACTCAATCTTTAGCCCAAACAAAGGATCAGCAGACAGCAGGGACAGCACACTATGGTTGAGGATGAAGAGATGTTCATCAGCAACCCTGTAAACTGATTTTTAAATAAAGCTTGCTCTGCAACACCACTTCCCAAAATGTCTGGCCTGGCATTTGGACTGGGATAGCCAAGGGACGATATATGGGGTGCATGTTGCTCTGCCTGCATCCGTTAAGGATGGATCTCACTTTGCCAGGTGCCACCCACTGGGATCTCTCCCACGTGGCCTCCATTCATCCTATAACAGGACAGGTCCTAGTCCATAAGAAAGGACCCTTGTGAAGTGTTTGAGGCACTACTCCTCTGTGATGGAGGCCTGGAGGCTTGATGCTCCCCAGGCACATGCACAGGGCACAGATTTACCTGCATGGTAGAGTGATGGAGAACGTCCCCCTTGACAGGACAAGAGGGAATAGCTTTAAGCTGAAGGAAGACAGATTTAGGTTGGATGATAGGAAGAGATTCTTCCCTATGAGGGTGGGGAGGCCCTGGCACAGGATGCCCAGAGAAACTGTGGCTGCCTCATCCCTGGAAGTGCTCAAGACAAGGCTAGACAGAGCTTGGAGCAATATGGGATAGTTCCTGCCCATGGAAGCAGGGTGGAACAGAATGAGCTTTAAGGTCCCTTCCAACCCAACCCATTCTGTGATTCCATGATCAAGCCCTTCTCTGTTCTGCAGCTCAACACTGCTGCCCAGAGAGGAGCTTCTGCCATGGAACCATCAGGGGACTGCAGGTGATTCCATCCTCTGCTCCTCCAGCAGAAAAAGCAAAGCACA
The DNA here is from genome assembly GCA_013397375.1 of Toxostoma redivivum. Taxonomy (NCBI): domain Eukaryota; kingdom Metazoa; phylum Chordata; class Aves; order Passeriformes; family Mimidae; genus Toxostoma; species Toxostoma redivivum. Next base: position 1,725,234 of record VXBI01014251.1, read on the forward strand.
GTCACAGGCAAGCTGAGCATGCTCCCCACTCCCAGCCAGCAGCAGGCACTGGTGTGCAGCTGCCTCCCTGTGCTGAGGGCCAAAAAGGGATTGGCAGTGCTCTGCCCCAGGAGGAACATGGTCCATGCAACAACTAGCTTGGGACGTGCAGAAGGACATGTGCCATGGGGGGTAGTTTGGAGGGAGAGCAACTAAATCAGCAAGGGAACGCATGGCTGGAGCCCTGCCAGCACCTGCCACCTCTGGAAATAGCTCTTACAGAGCCCCAGGGTCCAGGCATGAAGTCCCCTTCCCTTGGGTTATTACGCAGCACAGGATACATGAAACATGTTGGCAGCAGTCAGTCTAGGGAGAGCTGAGCAAGGGAGGGAGGGAGATTAATAGGAAAACAAATCAGCACCTAGAAACAGAGCAAATGGACAACACATAGGGATCCAGACCACCGGGGATGCTGGATCACAGACAAACCCAGGCATATGCATGGAAGGAAACACAGGCTGCGAGAAGAGCTGGCCACCCAGAGCAAAGGCAGGAAAATGAAAACACTTTATTATCTAAATGGGGATACGATTTCTGGAAGAACAGACTCTTCAGCCCAGGAATGGTGTTTGAAGCACTAGAACAGCTGAGAGAGGTGTTGATGGGGGCTGTCGCCAGAAAAAATGAGAGTACGGAGATACCGTTTTTTACCTAAAGCCAAGGCATGGGAGGAGAAATAGATACTTGGTTCTGAAGCAGGGAACTCTGCAGCAGCAAGGGCCTGCAAAGGGAATAAAGCAGTGGAAGAAGTGCATGTGCTCAGTGCCCAGGGCAGTCTGCAGCTTGCAGATCTTGGAGCAGGGATGCTGCCAAGGCAGGAGTTTGCTGCTCTGCTAACAGCAGTGACAGAGAGTAGGGAGGTTGTGCTCGCACAGAACAGGAGCTGTTGACTGCAGCCTCTGGCAGGGGAGGACTGCCCAGCTCACTGTAACACAGATGCTGAGCCATCCCTGCTCACTAGGAAGCCCCTTCTGAGGAGCCTTGGAAAGCAGAAAGAGTTCAAGTTGAGCTGGGCATCCCTTTCACCACACGCAGATGGATCTTCAGTCTGCTACTTGTGATAGTACTGGTGTGGCTGGAAGGAGAGGCCCAAGGGGTGCTCCAAAGATCCCAAAAGACACGAGTACTGAGGCAGGACAATAATTTGTACAACAAGGTGAGATCACAAAGAAACCAATGTGACAGGTACCAATAGCTCCTACCTGCCAGTAGCAGCTAAGAGGTGAACTCTGTGCCACATTTAAGGTGGGATTTTGCTTAAAAGAGGCCAGGCACTAATAGCAGGGGACTGGAGAGCTGACATCATGGACAGATGCCTAGGCATGCTGAGTGGAGGATGAAGGCATGCCTGGAGTGGTGCCAAGGCTGGATATTGATGCTTAGCTGAAGACAAGTGCTGTGCCCCATCCTGAAACGAATCTCTGCAGCCTTCTGAAACTCCAACCTGTCTGTGGAAAGACTGGAAGAAACCTGATCGCATTTAGTAATGGATCACAGATATGTGATAGCTGCAATAGCAACCACAGAGCCTGGGAATTGGACTTTCTAGAGGCCACAGAAGTCAGAACCTGATGGAGAAGCAGAATATGGCCTTTGAAAGCCTGATCTCAACATGTTCTGCTCAGACTGGACCACCACACTCAGCAACAGAGTGAACACAGTTCAGTATCCTGTGAGAAGATGGACAAAAGTCTTTTTTCCCCACATATCCCACAGAAAGAAGCAGGAATGGCAAATGTCATGGAGATGGTCTCTCCTGGGAATCACTGCAATAAAAAGTAACCAAGTCAAAAGCCAAGGAAGCTGATAGACCAGGAACTATAAGAGGGCATTATAAAGTCAGTCTGGGTGCTAGCAGTCCATCTCTTCAGGGAAACTTCACTTTACCTGGAGAAACACAGAAGTGAAATATTTCAAACCCATTTACAATCTCTGCTTCTTCATGGGAGCAGGGACTTCCCTTCCCCAAGACACCATCCAACTCAATTTTGAGGGCAATTTACATGGAGTAACATGGCAACTTACAGTCTCTGAGTGCAAGCCTGGAATGTGCTGGCAAAGGCAAGAGGATGGGGCAAAGGGGGGCAGAAACTCCTCTGCCATGAACTTGCTGCTCCAGTGGCAGGAGGGAGGAGGACTGCAGTGGGAGGAAATCTGTTTGGTACATGGAGAGTGTGCTTTGCTTGGTAACTCCCAGTATGTCCTCTGGGACAGCTCGGAGGGGTCGTGCATGGTGTTCCACTCCATTAGCAATTACTTTATGCCAGCACATGTAAATAATTATTCTGGCACAGGTTCCCAGCAGAGAGCTGTGTGCAGCCCTTCGGAGCCAGTGCAGCACTGACTGTGCTGCTGCCCTTCTTGGAGACCGGCACCAGGAGTGAGGAGATTTGTGTTCACATGTGGACAGGCTGCACGTCCTTGCATCAACAGTGCTTTGGAAAATTAAACCATCTGTGCAGGTGAAGTGTAATTCCATCAAACTCTCTGCTTCCCCTCAAGAACTCATTGTGCAGCCCAGCCTTTTCCCTGAGATCTAACCCTCATGAGAGAAGCCTTGCGGTTAAAAAGATGGGAGAAATGTTTACAGAAAAAATGAAGATAAAAGAATTCCACATGACCTGATGTTTTCTGTGAAAGGTTTTGCCCAAGACAGAGCACTCAGGCCAAAGCTACAAACCCCTGAGAACAGAAGCCACAAAACTGATGTGCCTCTGCATGGTACAGCACCACAGAAATCTTTCACCCCTGGAATCTGCCTCTTTCCAAACTCCAACAGTGCCCTCAAGTGCTCAAAGGAGAAGCCGCAAGCCAGGGATGGAGCTTGCTACCGCCCAGGCTGCGAGGCACAGGAAAGTGATGAATGTGGAGCGGAGGGATGTGGCTGCATGGCCTTAAGCGTGACTCACTGCTGTCCCTGCCTAAGGTGAAATGTTTGTGTCTTTTCCTACTTCTTTTCCCCAAATGGGTAGATCTGTGCCAACAGCCTGTCACTGAGAGATGCTCCAAGAGCATCAAAAACAGATTTAAGGTCTGTGCTGCCTGGAAAAGATGCACAAGTCACAAACTTGTGGAAACAGCATAGTCTGGATTTGGCCACTGGAGTGACCCCATCCAGCCAGAGCTCCTGGATCCATTCCTTCAGAAGACATGACCTCTGCAGAGGAGAGGACTGCATCTCACTGTCCCAGCTCCAAAGGAGAGGTTGGGTTTCACCCTATCTGGCTCCCTGCAGTGAGCTTTCCTAGATGTGTGGAGGCTGTTTTGGCAGAGCTACACAGGGCTGTTCTCAGTGAGCTGAGTGTCTCAGCAAGAGGTGCTCTTTCAAGGGACAGGAGATAAGGCCTGTTTGGATCTGTGGGATTTCTGCCTGCTCCCAGTGAGAATGGTAGCTGGAGACATGGTACATGGCCACCTGGACTCCTTTGTGGGACACTCGGGTGATCCCTAGCAGGATGCTGAATTCAAAACCAGCTCACCTTATTCAGGTCTTTCCCTGCAGGTTCCTTGGAGAGGTCACCTGGTAGGGCTTTATGCTGCAGTCCTACACTTTGGGGAAAGGAAGCACTCAGTGATACAGCTCCATTCAGCAAGACTTGGTGTACAAGAATTAAGATGTTTTCAAGGGACAACGGAGTGTTACTGTGCTGGGAATTGACAAACCTCATCAGGTCCCCTGTTTCCTCACCCTTTCTCTTATTTGGGGAGACTACTCCTGGATCATGGCATTGGTTTCCTTTACGTGGCATGGACACAAATCCCCTTGAGTTAAGCAGCAGAGGGGACAGAAACAGGGTGATGGGGACAGGAACTTCCAAGTCTGTTTTGTCCCTGTAGCCGGTGTCATGGTGCCTCTGACCACCTTACCCCAGCCTTTGGAGAAAAGTCTGTGGCTTCTCTGAAGGCATGCGTGTTGTTCTCTTCCATCACTGCTCATCATGCCACTGTCCTGTCACCTTCACACAGCACCATCCATCCCCTCCAAGATAGGAGACCACAGGAGCTCTTCCAGCAGGCTGCTGTCATCCCATTAGGCCCTCCTGAATCACAGACACCACCCAGCAAACACCAATTTCAGTTCCAGAGCTGAAATTCAGCAAAGAGCCACTCCTTTATGACCTTTAGCTGTACTGCCTTGATCTGGGCAGGGACATTCAGCTTCTTCTTCTCCCTAATTCTGGCCAAATGCTGTTCCCAAAGGTGCCTGCTCCAGGTGCTTGCAGGGAGTAGTATCACAATGCCAAACAGGCAGGCAGGCTCACAAACCTCTAGGCAAAAGTTGCTTGTAAAAGGAACAATTATCAATGTATGAGAGACATCAAGACTCTTCTCTGACATCAAGGATGGCCTTGCAGGAAAAGTTTTGCTTCTGCAGGGAAAGCACCTACTGCAACACACAGCTCCTGCTCTGCTGTGGCTCAGTATGCTTCAGACAGCATGAGATGGCCCTGCAGCAAGTGTAGATCTGACAGTGATGGGGATGTTGCTTCTAGTGTAGCAGCCACTGCCCTTCATCTCATCAATACTCCTTAGCAAATGCCCACCTCTCCCCCAGCAGCCTGGAGCAGGTCATTGTCACAGCTGGCGTGTCATCTCCAGGTCAGCTGCTGTCAGCAGCCACAGAGCAAGAGCCACCGGTGACTCCTCAGTATCACCTTCCTTTGATTATCAGCCTGGGGATAAAAATAACCAGATCTGGGTCCAGATCTCTCACAGGGATCCCTTCAACACATAAAATAGGAGGACTCAGGAGAAAACTGGTGGAGCAGTGACTGACAGCTGTAGTAAAGACAACCCAGTGCAGGAGACTGGCAAAGGACCATAGTCTGCTCTCTCCACACCTCCACAAGAAAACAGCCTGTCCTGCTTTTGTAGCATTCACCAAACATGACCTTGAAACTTGCTGCTGTGATGCCATTACTATTGTAATAACAGAATAGCTGCCATGCCACTCTTGGCCAACAGGCCTGGCCAACAGGCATTTCCCTGGCAGAGCACAGAGGCCCCAGAGCAGAACAGGTCTCATCATGAAATTGAGTTTCTAATTAATACCCATTTGTCTGCAAGCTGATCTGCTTGACCACATGCCAGCCGCAGAATTTCATCTTCTTCCCCGGGGACAGGGCTTGGCAGTCACCAGGCCCCACAGTCCCAGGCCCTACTGCCTGCCTGCTGCTGGTCACCAGGTCACACACAGCCCAGGATATCACTCTCCACACCTCTGCACACTTAATCCTGCAATTAGCACTTGTTTATGCAAATGAGTCAGTTCATTAGCTCTCCTCTGCAATCTATCAATAGATGGAGCAGATAACCCTTCCAGGCCTGAGGATGTGAATGGAAACTACCCTGCTACTCCATGTACTGCCTGGTGAGATAGCCTTTGGTTTTTGTTTTTTTTTTTAATTTTTCATCTAAATTTCAGCCAAAATCTTTCTCCTTTTCCAATGACATGAGTCAGACAAAACTTTTTTCTAGAGCTCTGTTAGAGCTGAGCTCAGAGGGACCAGCAGCTTTCAGGTGTGCAACCATACAGAGAGCAGAGAATGCCTGATTTTAGCACATGGGACAGGGGTCTCTGAGCTGGCCAGGACACGGTCCCCACAGAGCTGTGCCTTAGTGAGCCCAGTGGGGACACTCGGTGGCCTTCCCTACACTGCCTGCTGGTAGCAGGGCCTGTCCCACTCACTGGGGCCATCTGGAAGCTCTCAGAGCTGCTGAAAAAAATGCCCTTTGTGAGCCACGGGCTAGGTCAGGTTACCAACAGAGGGACAGGGAACAGAAACACAGCGAGATCACAAGGAGCTCTCCCACAATGGCAAAAATACAGATAGGGGTCTCAGGGAGGAACAAGGAGTACCTCTGCTATGGCAGAAATATAGATCGGGGTCTTGGGAAGGAACAAGGAGCACCCCTGCTATGACAGAAATACAGATCAGGATCTTGTCACCCCTGCCCCAAGAGCAGGATGCTGGCACGTGGGCTGTGAGAACAGCCTGGTCCCACCCTGCACTCTTGTTGCACACAGACTGACACATGGCTGACATGCACAAAACATGGGTAAGCATGGTGGCATTCAACATCGGGGGGCTTCTTAGCTATTTGCATATCCTAGGAGCAGCCACATACCCCAGGGTCCCTGCTTGTGACACACACACACACACACCCTTCAGCACCCCAACTCAAGACCTGGTGCCCCAGGCAAGCCCTGGTGCCTCAGGTGACCATGGTGCCTCAGGTGACCCTGGTGCCCCAGGCGACCCTGGTGCCTCAGGTGACCCTGGTGCCTCAGGTGACCCTGGTGTCCCAGGTGTCGTCCCCAGCACACCATGGTGGTGAGATGGTGCCAGGAGGGTGCAGGGAGCCATGCCTACAGTATGCAGAGGAGCCAATGGCTGGAAACCTGGCAAGCAGGTAATGGAGCAGCAGATCAGGGCTGTGTCCACCTGCCCCATGTCCCACAGCCAGCCTCCCAAAGTACACCTGCAGTGTGGGCTGGAAGGTCCAGAACTGCCCGACATTCGCCTGGCCCAGGCCAGGGGCAGGTGATGCTGAGGTGGACATGTCTCCTGCTGCCTCAGCCCCACATGCCCCTCACGGCTGGCTGCTCGCCCACAGCCTGCACCCAGCCACTGCCACCACCTCCCTCAGGGAATGAGCCCCGGCTCTAACACAGAAAGGTGATGTTTTATTACAGAATCACAGAACCAATTAGGTTTAAAAACGCCTCTGAGACTGAATCCAACCTATGAGCCAACACCAGCTTGTCAACTTAAGACCATGGCACTAAGCACAGTGTCTGGTGTTTTCTTAAATACCTCCACAAACAATGACTCCACCGCCTCCCTGGGCAGCCCTTCCAGAGTCTGAGGGCAGTGGAACCGTGAGGGCAAGAGATGGGGGGTGACAGCGGCCACCATGGCCGGCGGGTCCCTCAGGGCTGCCCGGGAACGTGACGCCGTGTTACCTGTTTTAGGAGCTCCCAAAACACACACACAACGTCTAGTTCCGAAAGGAGACATCGTTTAATCTGCACACGTTGTAAGGTGGAGGTTTCCACAAATCAAGCACACCAAGGCGTAAAAAGGTGTATCTTTTATCCACACCAACCTGCCTATCTAACACATATTCTCCGTTTATCTAATGCAAATTTATTTCGGTGATGTGACCTTGCTTTCTGCTTGAAACACAGAGTTCTTTTCTTCATTAAGCAATTTCTATTGTAGAAGTTATCTGACTAGATCAATTACGTTTACAAAAGGTGAGAAAATTCAGCCAGGGGACATAAAATTCGCCTGGAAGACAGCGAGGGGGAGAGAACGAGAGCTCCTGCGGCGGCCCCAAGATGGCGGCGCCGCCGTGAGGGGGGAGCGGGAGGGACAGCGGCGGCTGTTGTTGAAGCTTTATTGTTGTTGAAGCTTTATTGTTCCCGCCGCCCGCCGTGCCCAATAAAGGTGAAACCATGGCGGGGGCGGCCGGGCTCGCCTGGCACCGGGAAATCGGTCGGCTCCCCCGCGACCCCGCCCGGCTGTCCCGGCTCCAGCCACCCCTCGCTACCCGGGGCGGGGAGCCGGGTCGGGTCGGGTCGGGTCGGGTAGGTATTTCCCCACCCACAGGGACGGACCAGCCTCTACAAATCTTCTCAGGTGGATGAGGAAGTCGAGGGAGGCCGAATGGTGCTTCAACCTGGCCGGGAGCGGGGACCCCCACACTCCACCCATGTTAAATTGAAGTCAGCCTTGTAGGTGCTCCTCGAGCACCCAAAAAATGCAGTCCCTCTCATTTAAAACACTCCCCATGTCCCCTCTGCCATCGCTTCCTTGTGGCAGGAGCATTTCCTTTTGTAAGCTATGCATAAAAGATGTTTCGTCCGAAATTTTGTCTCTCAGTGAGCCAAAACCTGTCCACTGGGTTCCATTGACCCTCCAAAGGTGTTATATTAGCCATGCATTAGGGCTGTGCCCCTGCTTGGACAGGTGTGATCTCCAAGAAGTTTTTTAAAGGTAGGCATAGAAAAGGTTTATCTTGTGCTTTGGTCACAGCAGATTCATCTCCTTGCACTGGACCACTAATCACATCTGTTCTTTGAGATGATCCATGAAGACTGACCCATTAAGACACAAACAGTTTTTTTTTCCACTACACCAAAAAAATGAGCAGTCTTGTTTGGTTTCCTTTGTGATCTCCAGCTCGATTGAGCTGCTGCAGGGGTGGGTTGGGGTCAGGGAAGCCCAGCTCCTCCCTGCAGAGGGAGAAGCTGCAGTGAGGTGAGGCTCCGGGCAGTTTGCTCTCCTGTGCTGGTCAGGAAGGCTGACAATCCTGATTTATGGGCCAGGCATGACATAAGGCTGCAGAGTTCTGCAGGGTTTTGGTTAAGATATGCCAAGTGTCTTGTGTTTGAGTATTTGGGTTGACACCCTGGTTCAAAGACAGGATGGTGCAGGAGCAGCCTGTTGGAGCATGGACCAGAACAGAGGTCCTTTCCCAGCCTCCATGCCCTACCCATTCACTCTTGTTTCTGCTCTTTCCAGTATATTTTAACTGTCCACTTAAAGACCACTTAAAGAAGGTGCCAAAAGTGTCTCAGTGTCCCTCAAAAAGCAGCAAAGCAGTTATAAAATTCTTCCAGGAGATGGAGACAAGCCTTTTTGGGGCAAGCCCTACTTGGCTTTCACAATGCTGCATCTTCCTCTGCTGTTTTGGAGCAGCTGCACTCATATTTGTGGAGTTGTTGAAAGTCCTTTTATCTTAATGGAGTTTTGGGGCTGAGGAGGTGCCTCACTGAAAGCCTGATGCAAGAAGTGACAGTGGTAGAAGTCTAGGTGTCTTGATAGACTCAGCTCCCAGTAATTCTGTGTATTTACTAAAAGGTCTGAGGGAATCAGACCCATTTTGGGATAACCATGCCTGAGAAGTATCATTTTAAAGACTTTGTATCAAGGCATCTCCACACCTTAGGGGTGTGTACAGCCATGTCTGCCCTTGGCTGTGGGAACAAATGGCTCCTGTACTTTTGCTGATAAAAAATGGGCCAAAAAACTGGTCAAAGTAGTCTAGTTTTGTTTTTTTTTAATAAAGTCAATAAGACATTGCAACAAACTGTCCTCTGTGATGCAAACCTACCTGACAAAAAGCAGTTCAGATGCCCAGCTTTTGTTTTTTGAGGATGTTAAGGGAACCTGCAAAATATAATTAGCACTTTCAGTGTTCTTGGGCATAGTGATCCGTGGCTGAGCAGTGACTGGTGCAAACTTTGGCTGTTTCTTTGGGTTTTTGCAGGTTTTCCACTGCATGATTTTGTTTGCTTTTTGGGGCAGCTCTTGGTTTGAAGAAAACGTGCCTTAAAGAGTTGAAGCAGAGCTGTTTTTCGATCTGTTGCATTTCTATTCAGAGCATCAGTGCAGACAGACAGCCAAAATGTGTGGGGTTTGAGTGGTATATTCTGCTGCCTTTAGAGCCTGTGGAGTGCTGAATTCAGTCAAAGTGTTGCTTATTTTCCTCTGTTACCAGTCTGCACTGATGCTCTGAACTGCAACAAAATAGATTGAAAAACAAATTGGCGTGCCCTGGTTCCTTGTGCTGGATTTCACATTATCCTCTGGGCGAGCTGCCTGCTCTGCCCCTTTGGAGCACCCCAGAGACAAGTAATGACCCCTCAGCATCTTTCAGCACTTCAAAGGCTGAATTACTTTTTGTGGGAGAGGTAAGAAAATTGAATTGCAGTCCTTGATTTTCTGGCTTTCCAATAACCCTCAGTGTAAGATCATCATCTTGGTAACCAGGAAACAGGAAACTGGTAAAGAGGCACAGAAAGTATTCAGATTGTGATTTAAAGTTGTCAATGCTCTTAACTACCCAGAGCTAAAAACAGAACATTGCCCCTCTCTCAGAGGCCACTGTCATGCCCAAGGGACTGCAGGGCTGAGCATCACAAGAGATGCATCCCAGCTTTCTGGCCTACTTCTTTTACTGATTTCTGTGAGAGTTGTGAAATGAGCCTTTGATTGAGTGCAAATGGGCTGGGATGGGGTGAGCTCCTCTCACTGGGCAGGGAGCCTTTCTGGGCTGGCAACCACACCTCCTGCAATGCCCACTTCGGATTTTAGCTCCCCAGGCAGAGTGTGGGGAGCAGCAGGGTTGTGGGGTGCTCCTGTGAGCCCCTCTGATCAGCTCCAACAGAAGTGGCATTAACTGGGGACAGAAAAGTTGGATTCTTCCATTTTGCTTATCTCTGTCTACTTTTTTTCCCACCCGCCTTCTTAATTTTAGGTTTTTAGAGCTTGCATCGGACTTCCTTTCTTCTTGTTTTGCCCCGGGTGTGAAGAGTGATTTGATACAGCTGCATTATCCATGTGAGCACTGCAAGTTCCCTGTCCCTGCAGGGCTGCAGCAGAGCAGCAGGCTGTGGGTCTGTGCCACATACAACCACTGTGCTCATCTTTTGGAGGGCTTCATCTTTTGGCAATGTGGCAATAGTTGTTGGGGGTTTTCTTTGTTTTGTTTTGTTTTGTTTTATTTTAAAGCTATAAAAAGCCTGCTCCATGTGCATCTCTGATGAGAATTTCAGGCATGGAATACATCCTCAAGCTAGCCACTGAGATGGATACAGGAAGAGCTTTTGTTGCTAAGTTATTAATGGCAGCAGCTGTGTTGACCACACCTTGCAAAATCCTTAATTATATAGCAAGGGATATACAGAATCCTTTTGCTTAAACTCTAGAGGCATTAAAATTCTTTCTGTGCCTTGTGATGAATGTTCCACAGTGAGTACTGTGGCAGCAGGAACTGCGAGGGAGGGATGGTCTCATCCCTGATCCTTTGGAGCACCTGTCTCTGTAGAGCCTGGTTGCTAAAGTGCTCGGTCCTAAATTTCAATTATCTTTTGATGAACCTGGTGATGTGCATGGCTTTTGAGTCTGTTGCATCTAGATGGAAGTAATTATGCGAATAATGAAGAGAAGTGATTTAATTTGGGCACACTTTTCACTTCTGTGGATAGAATTGGGTATTCCCTTTCCTCCTTCATTCTTCCTTCAACTTCTCCCAAGAAAGGATGTTGCTATCAAGAGATCTCTTTCCTAATGTAGCTTAAAGAAAGCAATATGATAGTCTCAAACTGTGGATGTGTGGGAGGACAGAAATAAGTGGAAAAAAGGCATAAAGAGCTGAAACTGGGCAGTGGAGGATGATGTTTTCTGCAGACATGTTCTGGACCTCCTATACTTCATAGATTCAGAAGAAAAAGGGTCATCTTTGCTGAAGTAGGTGTCCTAGAGCAGTCACAGATGACAGCTGCTGCTTAAGGGCAACAGGGGACGTTTTTATGAACATGTTGTCAAGTAGAGCCTTAGAAAGTGCAGGCACTGTTGAAAATTTGGCTTAAATGGATTGATCTCACAGTTTTGTGGGAAGTCAGTGGAAGGAAAACTCCTAAGCCACCTTGGTGCTTCCCAAAATCTGACAGGATGGGGCTTAATATATCCCCTCAAAGGATTAATTTTGCAAGGCCTGTTTTTCCTGCAGCTTGGTTGGGCAAATGTTCTGTGTCCTTTATCCCTTTCTGACTCCAGTGAGTGGTATTTTGGAAGAGGGCAATTCTCATGTGGCTCAGGTGTCAGATGTCAAAGGAACAGTCTGCTTAAGCCATATTTTACTATAAGTTTGAAGTCCCCAGGGGGCCTGACTCCTGAGAGGAGTCAGAGAAGCAGCTTTAAGCTGAAGAAGGGATAATTGGCTTTTTCCTCCCAGTGGTGTTGGCAGAGGCAGACAGCACAAGCTCTGTCAGCACTCATTGCTGCTGAAGTATCAGTTACCTGCTCTCAGAGAGATTCCCAGTCCTGCCCTGTCCCTCAGCCAAATCTCCCAAAAGTCATCTAGAGGATGGCTGGGAGACATAGTCACACAAACTTGGATGAGAAATGAGATGTAAGTTAACAGTGTGGCAGTGGAGGGTCCTCCACCTAAAAATCAGTTATCATGACTGGGCTCCTTACTGGAAGAGAGACTTGAGCCAAACCCAAGTTACTGAGCCTGGAAATCTGGGGGGCAACGATGGATGAGCAATCAGATTGCTGATGGTGGTCCCTTCTGGCTCTAGGCTTTGAATAAAAGCCTGAAGTGTCCTCTGGGTAGGGTGCTATTGCCTTGAGGCTGGTCTTGGCCAACACCCCTTGTTATAAATGCCTGTTCTCTTTGGCAGAACCGGATGCTTTGGGTCGCTGCAATTAAAGAAATGAAATGTATTTAAACAAATATGTCTGTGCTAATTACTCAGGACACATTTTCCAGTGCTCTGAGTTGCTGTAATGAAGAAGGGGACATGCTGGTAGGCTGCTTAGAGCTTCACTGTTTTGAGTCCTCATGAGCAAATATGTCTTCTGTATTCCTGCCAGGAATAGAGGGAGCAGACGGTGCTGCTGCTTCCTTCAGCATGCTGTGGTGCAAGAAATAAGGTTTCATGCAGGAGGCTATTCATGGCAAAGTGAGCAGACGTCTCTTCCAGGACATGGATGTTTCCTGCTTATCCTTTTGTAGGAATAGCTATTATTATTTAACCAGCAGACCCAATTTCAACTCAGATATTGGAAGTCCTTCAGCTGCAGGGAAGGAGTGGGTGGACTAAAACTGCTATTACATGGAGTCTGGCACAAGAATCGGGTCTGTCTCTACTCCATGACCAGCAGCAGCTCTGCTGATGGCAGCTTGCTTCCTTGTGATTTCAGATGGCGTGGGAGGAGAGCAGAGCCTGCGTTTGGATCGACTGGAAGTGCAGGTGGCTGGCCCTGTGCATGGGGGAGGGGGTGGCTCTGACACTCAGGAAGATGAGCTGCAGATCAGCCAGCCTTTGGTAGTGATGTGCCAGGAGAAGCTCTGGCTCTGGGGAACAGGAGGGTGGGCTGTGAGCCCACTCAGGTTTTTCTGCCTTCCAGAGAAGGACCCACCAACCCTGTGCTCTTGCTTCAGAAGTACTGAGGAGCGTAACACCTCTGCTTTGAGGTGGTGTCAAAACCATCTGTGATCTCCTGATGCTTGAAAAACAAGTTTCATAGCACTTCATCTTAAAAGCCTGAGGGAGCTCTTGGCTGCACAGGAGAGCTCTCCTGCATTTCTGGGATCCACCTATCTGTTGTTCAGCCTTCTGTAGCTCTAGGATGAAGTGATGTCTCTTCTATTCTTCTGTCTTCTCACAGCTATCACAGGCAGTGCCACACAGGACAGCTGGGGACAGGAAGTCCTGCTTCCCACAAAAGCTGAGCTCCAGAGGGGTTGGTGCCTTGAAGAAGTGAGATGCCAGCTCAGGCTGCATCCAGCATCTGCTTATGATGTGATTTGGTACAAGCTGGGAGTTGCTCTGAGCCTAATTTCATGCAAGGCAGAGCTTTGAGATTGGTGTATGTGCATAGGTTAAAGCTCCTCTTCTCTACAAGAGAGCAGGAAGCTGAGTGCAAGGATGTTAAGCGTTGAAGGTCATGTAATTCATGCCCATGCAGGTGCTCTTTCTCTAATGCTCATACTTCTTTGTGGCCCACGCCAGTGTAAGGCATCCTAGTGTGTGGACAAGGCAGTAATATCTTTATCTTATCTTAGATAAAAACTCCAGGTGCCCCACTGATAAAAATTCTGTTAGCAGATGCCCTATCTGTTTTCCCTCCTGTAATGGGGTGGGGGCGGGGGGAAGTTAAAGGGAGGTTCTGGTAGAAGGGGTTAGGTTATGGACTTTGGCCAAAGATTACATTTTAGGGGAAAAGACTCATAAATTATGAGCTGAGACCATGGTGTGCTGAGAAGAGGGTGCTGAAGGCCCTGGGCAGCAAGCAGATCCCTGTCTCTAATGTTCACAGGGCCCTGCTCATCTTACCAGTGATTTAGGGGAGAAAATGAACTGGTTCCAAATCACTTAATGCTTTGCAGGTCCAAACTAACACCTCAGATTCTCCTCTGTGGTTGGTTGATGATCTGAACAGGTCTTCATGGCCTGCTTCCCTACCTGCCCCTTCAGAAAGCAGCTGCTGAATTCAGCATCATCTTCAGCTCCTGGCTGGCTGCAGGCACAGCCTGGCACTGCAGTGCCTGATCTGATGGGCACTCACACCTCTGTGAGATGTATGGCACAGCAGGGATCCCTTCTTATAGCTCCTGTACTTTCAGTATGCAGTCCATATCTACTCATTTAGGTGTGAACACTCTCTAGATTCTTCAGGTCTCACAGTAAGTTGCTGAATTTGAGGAGAGAGTTCAGAATGAGAATCTTGCTGTAACCAAAGAACTGAAGCATAATAAACTACTAAAATGTGTAAACTGAAAAGTCATTTTCTTACTCTTTCTTTCTGTCTTGTAGAGAGAAATGCTACCAGGATCCATTTCCATTTCATTATCTGGGCTTTGTGAAAGCAGCATGGAGAGCAAGGCAAGAAGAGGCCAGTAGGTGCCATGGAGCTTCCCAGTTATGGCTGGCAGCTGCTGCCCCAGTTGTACACTCTCTGCAAGGAGCAGCACTTCTGTGACTGCAGCATCTTCATTGGGAATGTGCATTTGAGAGCACACAAGGTGGTTTTGGCTGCTGCCAGCCTGCTGTTTAAATCCCTGTTGGACAGCACAGACACCATCTCCTATTGATGCCTGTGCTAACACCTGAGGAGTTTGCACTCCTACTTGAGATGAGGTACAGTGGCAACCTCCCACGGGGGAAACACAATTTCTCCAGTTATCTCTGTGGCAGATAGTCTGCAGATGTTTGATGTGGCTGTTAGTTGCAAAAACCTCCTCAGGGATCTCATAAATTGTTCTGCTCAGGACCAGGTAGTGAGAGGAGTCTCCAGCCAGGAAGCAGATTCATCTGGAAACCAAGCTGAAGCTAATTACCTGCCCCAGTCTGGAAGACCTGATGAAGAAAAAACATTTATCATCCTCACTCAGAGAGTTTCTCCTTTACCTGGCCCTGTAGAAGCAGAAATGGAAGCAGGTGTTTCTGCTCCTGGCCTGTGAATCATACCTGGTTTCACCAGGACATGATGTTGAGTGAATCCAGGTCCTTCCAGGAGGATTCAGGCTCTGGCCCTGACCAGCCTGCCCATGCTGAATGGAGTGGCTGGATGGAGGAGGAGCTTGCTGAGCCTCCAGAGGGGAAAGGGTGATTGAGGGATTTAGGTGAGACCTCACGGGTCTGGGCACAGCACTGACTCTTCTTTGCAACACATTGGCTCACATTTGCCTGTTTTGGGGTATTTTTACTCTGTGTTTAATCTTTTTAGTTTGTCCTAGGTTGGGAGCAACAGCAACATATCCCCCTGCTCTGCAGAGATTTTCTTCCTCTGGCTTTTGTAGTTGCTTCATTGCTCATTGCTTTGCCAGAGCTGTAGTGAACAAAACTTTTACTGCCCAGGCATGTGATTGCCATGCAGTGGGATCTGTGTTACTGCAGGACATGGGGCTGATTAAACAATCTCTGTAACAGCAAGTGAACAGAGTTGCTTGCTAATACTACTTTAGCCTTTAAACTCCTGTTCAGCATGAGAGGAAAACAGAGGCTGTACTAGGTTTAAAATAAATGCTCCAATTATAACTGGTGTTAAATAAACTGTTGGTTTTCCCTCCAGGCTGTGTGATGTCTTCAGAAGAGATTTATCAGTCACAGTTTTCCTATTTTAGCCAATGTGCTGGTTACAAACTGATGCCTTTCAATCACATCATGCTTTCTGTGAATCCATTCAATTAGCAAATAACTCATCTTGTTTCTCTCACACAGCAGCAGAGAGCAAAAGCTGTAAACTGGATTTCTTTGTTCAATATGAAAGTGTTTTCTCTGAGGCTCTTTCTGATGCCCAGGCTGTGCTGAAAAGACTCGAAGAGTGCAGAGAAATTGATGCCTGTCAAAAGGAGGTAGGTGTGTTTACTTCCATAAATCATGCAAGTTTTTTCTTCACCCTGCTAAGGGCTGTAATAGTTTGTGCCTTGTTTAGGAAATTGTTTCATGGGAAACTGGTGCCTGGTTGTTTGAAGGGCAACATGTGCAACACCCTAGAGAGAAGCATCTGCAAGTGCAAGTTGCTCAGGCATGCAGGTAAAGAAGTATGCCCTGCCCCGAAGACATCCTCGCGTTGTAGGAGAGCTCCAGCACAGATTTCTCTCCTCCTGTTTATGGCATTTGCTTCAGGAATTGTATCGACTTGTAAACGACTGACATATGAGATCCCAAAATAGATTTCCCGAGCCCTTGGGCACTGTCTTGCTATGAAGCATCTGCTGCTCTCTGCAGGGCAGAGCTGCTGAGGGAGCAGTGGGACAGGGCGTGGCAGGGGGAGCTGGGTGCTGCCCCATGGAGCTTCTCCTGACAATGTGCTCCTTTAAGAGCAGTCGGAAACGGTAAACAATGCTCGATTCCTGTTTTCCTGTTGGAGGAGGTAACTGGGTGCTGTTGGGCGTATGCTGAAGGGTTCTCTGGGCTCTGAGCTGTGGTAGCCAGATGCCACCCATTGTCCCAGCTCGAGGGCAACACAGAAACAGAATGTGTACTGCACTGGTGTGACACTGGAGCAGGAGGACACAGAGCTTGTGAATGATTGTGGTGGGTCTGTGTGGGCACTTGAGCTGGCTGCACACTGCTGTGCAGTGCCAGGCTCTGCACAAAAGCTGTGGCCAGTGTAGAGCAAGGATGGGACTGTGCTTGCTGTCCTCAACCCAGCCATTTCTGGTAGAGCATTTTTCATACCAAGCCACATGAACTGCCTGCATGCCTTTCTGAAGGGGAAGAAGTGTTACTGTTTCACTGCTGGCTCTTCAGTGGCTCCCTGGTTATTCAAGCTGTGGAAGCTGAGCAGTGCTGTTCCACAGGCTGGGGGCTGCCATGCTCTCTAGGTTCCCATGTAGTTGCTGACTGGAAGCTCTTTGGATCCAAGACCCTCCAGTAGCAGTGTGATCACAGGACATGGTACATTTTGGCATTCTGGTTATAAAAGCCCAAGACCACATTTTTATAGAAAAAAAACCCAAACCTGTGACAGCAGTGAGGAGAATTCCTTTGAGCTGGGGAGTGCAGGATTGTTTCCTGCTGAGCCCTTAAATGTTCATGGAGGGAAGCTTGTGTTCCCTTAGCAGCTGGTTCTCCTGATTTTGTGGAATATAACATACTGGGGGCTTCAAGAGAGAGATGTGGGTCCTAATTAATATTTGCAGTAGCAAGGAAAAGCCTGGCTGGGCAGACAAGCACCTCTGAGTGCCCTGCTCAGAGAAGGATTAGATTTTTGTGTTTGTTTTTCACCATGATCAGATAAATATGTCAGGTTTAGGGTTTTACCTCTTGTGCACTTTTACAATTGGAGCCAAGCTGGGGTGGGTGCTGTGCAGTGTGGATCCCAGAAGGGATTTGGCAGCTCCATGTCCCCGTGCCAGCAGGTCCTGTCCCTTCTCCTGCCTGCCCTGACTGCTGGTGGCAGGGCAGAGCTGTGCCAGCCGAGTTCCCAGGCAGGGGAGCTGCAGCTTCTGCACTGCTCAACAGCCCCGTTTGCTATTGCTTTGCTGCTGTTTCGTGTTCCTTCAGCACTTCAGACCTGGTAGGGAAGGTTCACAGATCCATTCCTGGCCTTTTGTGCTCCCAAGTGAGCTGTTACAGCAGGAACCAAGGGAGAGGTTGTGGAGCTCAGAGCCAGTTTGAGTGTCTGACTGCAAAGCAGTAGCTGGACAATTTTTCTGCAGCTATAAATAAATGCTGAATAAATGAGAAATGGATTTTCTTTAAGCCTTCCTGAAAAATCACTTTTCAACTGTGACAAGCATGAAAAGTGTCAGCCCCAGGGCAGTGGGAGAACAGGCTGCAGCCTGTTATAAGCAAGGGCTCAGCCAGATCTGCCCCTGTCTGAGCTCCCCTCTGGGACCAGCAGGACCTGTGGACCTCAGCACTGAGTCTGTTTCCAGCACACAGAGCAGCTTTTCCCCACAAGAGCCTGGTGTTTCCTTTGGGGGTGGGGGGAACACAGCAGTGTATTTTTAAAGTCATGCTTGAAGTGCAAGTTCAGCTCCAAAGAGCCGAACTGGGATGTGTAACTCAGGCTAAGGTTGTGCCAGTGGTAGATGTCAATGGATTTTTTCCCTCTCATTTTTTCCCCCTCCCTTTCTTTGTATTCTTTTGCTAGTCATTTGAAGTCTCGAGTGCCTCGGGGCAGGTAGAAGTGTGTCTGGAAGCCGGTGAGACGCTGTTTCTTTGTAGAAAGCATTCTTGCTGGGTGTGCTTGCCCTGCTGCAGGAGGGATGTCCCATTCCTCGGGATATTCTCTCGGGAGCCTTTTGGAAGCAGCTGGTCTCGCTAGGAAAGCACCGCTTGTTTTGGGCAGTAAAGCCTGGGCAGCATAGGAGTTTAGAGGTGTTTTGCCAGCCTACCTATTGGCACCAAGGCTGTCCTGGTGCTCAGGCTCCTGTGGTTTCAGTGGAATTTGGCCTTGGATGCCTCTCTATTTCTTTTCCTTTGCTGGTGAACTCATCCCTGCAGGATATCGTGTTCTGTGCAGCACTCCAATCTGCTCCCCTCTACTGTTCCTACCGATTTACTCCTACCTCCAGTGGAGCCTCATTTGATTGTGTGGCTTTTCCCCAACAAGGTTTGTGGTGCAGGGCTAGGTTTTGTGAGAACTATTGCTTCTCTCTAAGTTTGATGTTCTGTTCTGCTCCCCAGACTGAAAAATGCAGATGAATTGCTTTTCTGTTTAGGGAGATGTGATTTTTGGGGTTGTTTCTGTTTTGTAGTTTCTCTGTATATTTCACGTAAACTATTCCTATCTAATTTGGTTTTGGCTTGGATGAAACCTGCTTGGAAACAAGAACAAGACTGAAATTGCAGTAATTTAGAGAAGCGTAGAAGAGCTTTGCCAATGTCAAGTCTTATCTTCCTGTGCTCTCTTAGAGAAACTCAATTCAAATTATTGCACAGCTCATTTGTTCCCTCTCCTACCAGGTTCAGATGAAGTGGGGGAGCATTGATTGTCCCACGTAGAATAAATGTCACTGTGTTTGTGGATCATTTCCATTGCCTGTGGGCCTGTCCAGTCATTGTCGCCCTTCATTTGCAGCTGCAGGGATTTCTGGATGAGGCAGAAGAAAGAAGTTTCCTGTTATCTTCTGCATCCTGATTAGGAGAGAGAGCTTGTGAGGGTTTGGCAGGTTTTTTTTTTTTTGTGACAGAGCTAGAGAACTTTTTTTTCCTCTGTTCTGGAGTATTTTTGTAGAAGTTTGGGCTGAGCTTTTGTTCTTGTTGTGTGGATCAAGCAGGGGAGCAGTGTTTTCCACAGAGCCTTCTGGGGTCTCTCTCATGAGTCATGTACAATGTGGGCTTGAAAAAAAATCCCTTTAGGTTTCTGAAGGAAAAACATGAACATAATTTTTCTGTGATTATTGTATGCACAACAAAATAGTTGATTGGTGGTTGATTGGCTTAATGGTGGGGTTTCAGCCAAGGAGCTCCTCTGAGGGTCAGGTGTGTGGAGCCAGTCCTGGTGTTATCCATGCCCCTGACCCTGTGAGCAGCAGCAGTCTATGGAGCAGCACTGCTCAGCTTCCAAAGGTTGGATAACCAGGGAGCCACAGAAGAGCCAGCAGTGAAACAGCCCCTAACCATGCAGGTTTCCAATAACTTTTTAATATTTTCTTCCACTTCTGTACATCAAAACCCAAAGCAGTGTGCATTTACAAAGCACTGATGATTGTGGCTGTGGAAGTTTCCCCACAGTGCTCAGCCTCCTGCAGTGTACCTGAGTGTCCCTGAGCTCTGAAGGGACTCAGCTTTTTCTGCTACCCTGAGCAGGTGTTTCCCAATGTGTCTCTTGCAGATCCCTACCCACCACCCTCTGGATGCTTGCATTCATTCTAAAGCTGATGCTTGAAGGAGATCACTCAGAAATAGTCAATAAAGTGGCTTTTTGCTGGGATGTGCTCTCATGGTGGGAGCAGGAGTATGGATAAGGCAGGAAAAGCCAGAACTGTGCTCACCCACCTGCAGAGAAGAGTTAATGGCCAGCTGGGTTAATGACTGTGCTGCATGCCCTCCCTCTCTCCTCAGATCCTCTTTAGTCTCAGTTATGGGCCACTGCACGTTGCTCAGGGGATGTACCTTACTTGTGCATGGGGTTGAGGTCATCTCTGGAAAACCATGGAAGATGTGGAGATGCTATGGAGACAGGAGACTTACCTCCTGGATCCTTAACCAGCAGAGGTGCCTGTTCAGAGCTTACCATGGGCTGCTGTGGACATGGGGATGCTTGAGATGAACTGGGAAAGCTGTTCCATGGTGTGTGACATGTTCCATGCTGCTGAGGTGGGAATATTTTTGCCACCAGAACTGATATCCTCAGTTGGGACCAAACCTCTGGGGTGCCATGGAATCTGTTTGGTGGCACAGCTCTGACCATGCCTTGGTGATGCAGTTTCCTGGTGCAGAGAGGCAGTCTCTTCATCCCATGTGGAAGCTGGAGATGTGCTGCTTTGTACCAACATGGCCATGAAGGGTTCTGCAGTGTCCCACACAGTGAAAGCCTGGTGGATCAGGCTGTGATGTGGGGGCACATTATGACTAAGTGGAAGCTGGGATTCCTGCTGTTTATCAGTGTTTATCAGGATCTTTGGGAATTGTTAGTGCTTCGAAGTAAGTCTGAAATGTACTGTGTGCTCTTTCACAACGATGCTAAAAAGGCTGCTGTTCCCACTGAGCAACACGTCCAAGGAAATGTCTTCTGGAAAGAGCCAGAATATAAATAGCAGAATACTTCAGTTACTGAAAATTCATTCCTATTAACCAAATCCATGCACTGACAAAGGGATGTTACCTGGGGCTCTGAGTAGGAATGCTGTGCTGATTTTAATTAAAATTTTCATCTGTATTAGTGCAAACATGGATTTGGCAGGATCTGAGCACTTTTAGGGTGGTGAGAGTGGAGGTACTTTGTGTTTTATATGCTCATTTTGATCTGGAAGGGGCCAGGCATGTAAACCTTGAGAACAAACATGATCTGGTTATCAAGTCTCAGTACAAATTAATGTTTGCATTAAAAATTACCTTTACATTTGTTCTTCAGCACATCTATGTTTTTTTTACACCAGAGCCCTTCATGTCCACGCACTCTGTTCAGCAAGCAAACTTCTGTGAGTGGGAAGAGCTGGGACTGATGCCCTTTCCCCTCTGCAATAGGTCATGGCACTGCCACAATGCCCTAACGTGTGAGCATTTACACCTGCTAGGAAAAGCCAGTCCACCAGCCCCTGGTGCAGCCCCAAGCAGCTGCACACTGGCTTTTTATCATCAGAATAAAAATGACAATGACAGCAGAAAATGGCCGTTCTCCCTGGAGCCGAGCTGAACTTCCCACTTCAAAGGTACCTTTATTGAATCCTTGGAGTCTCCAATAAAGGCTGCCTGCTCTGAAAGGCTGGCATCTCTCCTGGAGAGCTGGGGAGCATATGTCTTCAGGGGCAATATTTACAGCATTAAAAGACTCTGGGGAAATGGGAGTAAGAGTTTCAGCGTATTTCTTTGCCTTTTATTTCCATAACTGTACAGGCACGTCTGCCTCTGGTTGCTGTTTCAGGTCACTGAAGTGGATTTTGGACCTCTGGGTTTGATTGCCAGGTGTGCTGAGAGCCCACGGCACTCAGAGTTTGCGTGCCTCCTCTCCAGAGTTTTCTGTAGGAGACAGAATTCCATTGTAATTGAGAATGGAAGTTCCTGAAAGTTCCACTTGAAATGCTCTCTGCTTTCTGTGTAAGTGACCCCTCCTTGTTCTGCAGTGAGGTTCAGTACCTCTTGCCTTAGCTTTGCCTTCCAAAGTAGCAGTGTTAAATTCACGTTTTTTCAGGTGTTTTACACTTAGTGGTCTTTGGCTATTTGGACATGCAGAAATGTTTGGTGCTGGAACCAGCTCCAGTTTGTGGGATTTGCTGTATGGATTAGGCTGGCAGCAGGGCTTGTTGCCCTTTCCAGGATGGGTGGCCACAGGCCAGAACTTGGGTTCAGTGGTGTGTGTCAGTGTGGTTATTTTTTTTTTCTGTTTAATTTTTTGTCCCCTGACCTCAACTCCAGAGTTCTGCTTGTTGTGTCTGTCTGTATAGGGCTGTTGACTCTGTTCTCTAAACCTTCCTGCATTTCTGTTCTGCTGTAGGCTCTGGCTGCCTGTCTGGCCAAGGCAGAGGAACAGTCAATGTTCAAGAAGCTGCTGGGCCAAGTGAAGGAGCTCACACCCAGGATAGTGACACCTGGGACACTCATCCCTGGACACTCAGACCCTTGTGTCTTTTCTGAAGCTGTTTCAAGACACAAATCCCGAGCTGAGAGCAGCTTTGCTGGGGAGGGAACAGGGCCGTGGAGAAGCCCCACATCAAGCAGGTGGAAATTGAGTGCAACCTCTGACAAAGTGAGTGGGCAACCTCACAGAGAAACCCTGTATCCAGATGTGGGAGGTTTATCTCGTGCTGGCCAAGACCTGGAGCATTTCTGCCTGTAGCAGGAGGTGTAGCCGGGCTCTCCCCACTGCTGCCTGGAGGGCTGGATCAATGGCTGGCAGCCAGCGTGAGCACAGCTGAGGCTTGGGATTGAAAACTTCTTTTTTACTCTAGTTTGACACAAAACAGTGGCCTTTCAAACCTGGTGTTAACCTCCAGCTTGCTTTATGGCTTTGTGCTCTGTTAGATAAATGAGACATTTTCCTTTCACAGAGTTTAAAGAGAATAGTAAAGTGATTTTCCTCTGCTGCTTGTGCTTGGGATGAGCTTTGCTATTCACTTAGATCTTTCAGAGAGTCTCCCTCGCTTCAGGAACCTGTCAGTTTCTTCAGACTGACTTACTTCTTCTCTTGTGTTTCTGTATCTTTTTCCCCCCAGAGAGCACAGCCAAGGAAGAGATGCTGACCGCTGGCTTGCTGTACTGCAGGGAGGAGCTGATGCAGAGCGTGCCACAGCTGAGCCCCATCACAGAGCTTTGGAGGCAGGACAAGAGGGATTCCTCACTGCCTCAGGGAAGTGGATAAAAAAATCTGAAATAGGCAGACTGAGTGGCCAGGGTGGGGGGTGTGTGTGTGTCTGCAAGGTAGCATCCTACACATGGTTTACCAGGTTAATGGCAAGGCTCACTGGCACTTCCACCTGCCTTCTACACAACATCTGCACATGTGTGTGTCTCATGTCCTTCTGTGCTGAACTGTGGGAATAGTGAAAACTGAGCAGTGAAGGCAACCTGGAGAACAGGGTCAGTGTCAGACTGCCCCTGCAAGGGGAGCCCGGGCCAGAGGAGGTGCCTGGTACTCCTCATACCCTGAAAAAGCCCTTTTGGGAACAAGGACAAGGCTCTATAGGGGAGCTTGAGCAGAACCACTAATACCTCTCTGCTCCTTGCTTCTCAGTTCCTGGTCATCAGCTTCCCTTTCAGCTGTCTCCCAGCTTTATGTCATTTTTGCAACTCTTACCACACAGTTGCCTGCAAGACTAGCACATCCACTAAATAATTTGGGTTTATTTTTTATGTGTTGCAGCAGTTGGTGAGGAGGACTGTGTCTTTTCTTTTCTGTAATCAACTGCACTCTGTATGCTGATTTGCAGAAGTAATAAAGGACAAAATGCAGTTTATAACCTGCTTTCCTTTGTCTTTGAGGGGAGCTGGCTGTACCCTGTGCAGCTGGAACTTACAGGGTGCCCTCACATGCTGTGAGCAGGACACAGCTTGACCTCCTGTCCTAGTTTGTCACATCATTAAGCTCCCCTGACACAGGATTATAGTGAATGGAAAGTTGTGCTCAGTGGCATGAATGATCTCTGCTTTCTGCCTGAGTAAGCCTGACCAGGGCCACAACAGGTGGGCTGAGAACTTCTGCCTGGCTCATAAGCCCCTCAATTAAGGTCTCATGGTCCCTCACCACATCCAGCATGGAGCATCCCTGAGAACAGACACAGATTGGAATAGGGTGCCTAAAAATGTATTGCTGACAGAGGCATCTGTCCTGTCCTCACGGGCTGGGGTGTGGCTGGTGTGACTGGTGACTGATGAATGTTTGCCTCTGAAAGCACAGCTGAGCCTGGAATGGGGATGTGAGAGGAGAGAGCAGAGTGTGAGCACAGCAGAGGACTTGGCATCTGCTGGGGACATTGTGGGTGTCAGCAGAGACCCATGCAGGGGGCCTGGAGCTGAAGCTCCATCAGCAGTGGGGAGATGAGGATTTTCATATATGCCTGTTCATATTGCAGTGCAGCCTTTCTTTTAAAGGCTTCACCTTTTCCCTGCTCTCTTCTCTTTGTCTTCATAGAATTAGGTGGTTAAAACTCAGCAATTTTTTATTTCCCTTCACATTGAAAAAGCCAAATACAACCCCTCAATAATAAACCAAAACCATTCTGCCATCACAATTCTGCTCCTTGGGCACAGATACAGCCTGTAACTGCATCATTATGCACTGCACAGCTCCTGCCTTGTTTGGTGGAGGAACATTCTTTTCATCCTCACCAGTCACTGTGTGCTCTGTTTGCTACAGAGCCTCCAAACCCTGCTCCAAATATGAAATCCTAATTCCTCTCTATGGGATACCTTTGTGTTCTTGTTCCAGCCCAGTTTCCCTCAAATGACAGATCCATTTGGGGAACACTCTAGTGAGGCTGTGGGCAAAGCTCTGTCGTGCTGTGGCACAAGAAAACAAGAGAGAAATTACCAAGTGTAGACTGACCTTGGGGAGGTTTATTTGTTTAATTCCACTCCCTCCACCCTCTACCAGACAAGTAGGAAAGTGTTTAATTATTCTAGAAGTTAAACTGATTAAAATGATGGACCCATGACATGTGTGCAGGTGGGATCTCTGGTGTCTCAGGTGTAGGACTGGGAAAACAAACATGGAATTAGGAGCCACCTCTGAAGGTTTCATCTTACCTGGTTCATCCAGTGTTGCACTGGAGCTCTGAGCTGGCAGGGATGTGATCTAGTTCTCCAAAGGTTCATAGGGATGAGACTTTCCTTTTTCTTCTCACTGTCACTGCCTCAGCTACACAGTTTTTCAGCAAGACAAGCACAAGTTTCTCATGGAACAGCCTTTTTTCTTGGCAGCTGGGTTCTTTCTGTGCCTGGTCCAAGCTATGCAATGGTACAAGTTTGAGTTTCTTTGCTGGAAAACAGGACATGATGTTTCATGAAGTGTCTTTGTAAATCTCTGGTTTTTTCTGGGTAACTTTTGAATCTAGCCTTTCTCTTTTTTCAGTGCTTAACTTCTGTGGATTTTTTGGTGTTTCTGTAATTGGGAAGGGGTGGAGGATTTGGATACAGGTTATCACTTAAGAGAAATAAAGTGGATACAGAGGAAGAGTGGGCAACTTCACATCAGCCCTTTCCTTCTGTTCAGGTTCTAGAAGGCTCCTGGGTATTCTGAGCTATGTGGTTTCTGTCCCCTTTGACTCCAGTGCCTGCAGACCTTGATGCTCAAATCAAGCTGCTTCAGAGCTCACACAGGTATCAGGAATGGTACAAGCAGGTTGTTGGCCACTGCAGGAATCTTAACTGGGTACACTGAGGATGGAAAAATCCTACTGCAAATGGAATTGGGGGATGTTTTCTAATTGTCTCACCTGGTGGTGTCAAAATAAGTCTTAAAATGTCACCACCACATCTCCCACTGCCAGGGACATTTCTTCCTGGGAGTGGTGGTGGGTTACAGCAGGATGCTGCTCTTGTATCTCTTCTTGTGTTTTCTCAGAGGAGGACTTCAGACTAAGGGATCTAGAAGCAGGTTGGTGTGAATTGAAGGGGAGAATACATCAGCAGGTTCACTAACAGTTTGGGCTATAAAAGGACAGATCTTTAGAAATGAGAGAAACTAATTAAGGAATTCAGGTGCTCATTAGAGTGCAGGAGGAGCTGTTGGATTAGTTTCTTTTATGTTAAAGGTAGGGGAACTGTCTGAAGTTTGCATCCTGAATGAGAGAGAAGATATTATATGAGAGGTTAGAGACCTGAGTGAGTGAATAACTTGAGGAAGAGCTTTAGGACATTCAGGGAATGGCTGAAATGTCTGACAGACAAACAAACTGTAGAGCTGTGGAGAGACTTGTGGCACATCAGGCTGCTGGGCATCACAGCAGATACTGTCTGACCAAGAAAAAGAATAAGAAGAGATGACCTGCAAATTCATTCTGCTTAGCCTGGAGCCTGATCCAGGAGGAACACAGAAACAGAAATTTCCTGCAGCTGAAGGAAAATCACAACTCAAATGACATCTCTCAACAATGAATTAGGACCAGTCTGAAAGCCTTCTATGATGGCACAGCAGGGTAGGTTGACAAGGGGAGAGCAGTGGATGGTGTCTACCTCAACTTCATCAAGGCTTTTGATTCTGTCTCCCACAATGTGCTTGTAGGAATGCTCAGGAAATGTGGGTTAGATAAATGGATAGTGAGATGGATCAAGAACTGGCTGAATGGCAGAGGGTTGTGAACAGTGGAATAGGATCCAGCTGGGGGCTTGTAGTCAGTGGCATTCCCCAGGGATAATACTTATTCAACTTATTTATCAGTACCCTGGATGAAGGGATAGAATGGATAGAACCTGAGCAGGTTTGGTGATGATACAGAACTGGAGGGAGTGACTGGTGTACCTGAAGGCTGAGCTGCCATTCAGCAGCACCTTGATAGGCTGGAGAACTGGGTGGAGAGAAAACAAATGAGGTTCAGTGTAGGGTCCTGCACCTGGGGAGGGAAAATCCCCAGTACCAGAACAGCTTGGAGGCTGAATTACTGGAGAGCAGCTCTGCTGAAAAGGCCCTGGGAATCTTGGTAGGTGACAAGCTGTCCATGAGCTGGCAGTGTGTCCTTGCAGCCAGCAGGGCCTGTGGAATCCTGGGGGACATCAGGAAGGCTGTGACCAGCAGGTCAAGGGAGGTGCATCCTGCCCCTCCACTTGTCCCTGGTGAGGGACAGCTGGAGTGCTGTGTCCAGTCCTGCCCTCAGGTGTTCACTAAATCACTTCTGCTTGACCTGGGTTCTTTATTTGATGAGATAAAAATGTTTTTTTTTCTCCTGCCTTGATCTAGGTCTAGAGCAAAGCATTTGAATTTCATGTGAGGAAGTTGTTGAACTAGGAGAAACAGTGATATCAAAAAGGATGCTTTTTTTTTTTTTTGAGAGAAAACTGCAGGTTGTGCTGAAGGCAAGACTCACAACTTGGAGCAAGGTCACCAGTGGGATTCTTGGTACTTACTTTAAACTGATGTTATGGACACAAAAATACTAAGGTATGTTTAGCAAAGCTTGATGATGAGCACAATCAAAATCTTTTGTCCACACAGGAGGATCTGCAAGAGAGAGAAGAATGAGCTGTGTTCAGTTTTGGGCCCCTCATGACAAAAGAACTCCAGTGTTCAGAGAAGGAGCACAGAGAGTGGCTGAGGGAGCTTTTCTGGAGAAAAGGAGGCTCAGGAGGGACCTTCTCACTCCTTGTAACTCCCTGAAAGGTGGTCAAGCCAGGTGGGAGTTGGTTTCTTCTCCCATGTAACAAGTAACAGGGTAAGATGAAATAGCCTCAAGTTGTGCCAGGAGAGGTTTACATTGGATATTAGGAAAAATTTCTTCACTGTGAAGGTTATCAAACACTGGCAAGGCAGTGGTGGAGTCAGCATCCCTGGAGAGATTTAAAAGATGTGTGGATGTGGTACTTGAGGACATGGGTTAGTGGTGAACATGGGTGCTGGTGCTGGTTGATCTTGATGGCCCTAGAGGGTTTTTCCAGCCTGGACAATTCTGTGATTCTGTATGAGTTCCATGGCTGGAAATTGAGTAGTGAGAATTGCCTGATGTGGTGGTATGAAGTGAGGGGGTGTGCATTTGGTGCAGTAATGAGAACTACGAGTTAAGACCTCATCCAAAATTTCTGTTCCAGTCTGGGTCAAAAAAGGTGAATTCATATTGGAACTTGACACATCTGCAGTGGGAAGTCCAGGGGAGTGTAGAAACTGTTTTATAAGTGGAGCTGTCTTATTTAGACAAGGGAAATGAAGACTGAGAGGGAATATGATCATGCTCTTATAATGAAATCAGAGAGGAAGGGTAAAGTAAACACCCCAGAGAGTTTAAAAGGCTTTTTAAGCTAAAAGATAATGTTGGCACATGAACAAACAGACATACACTGGCCATGAATAAATTTCAGCTGAAAATTAGAAGAATCAGCAGGGGAATGAGGCTGTGGAAGAGCTTACCAACCAGGGGAAAGGGAGCAAAAATACTTGTAGGACAGATCTTAATAATTTTATTGATAGGACTGTGTAGTGTTTATTGTCATCAGGGAACTGGGCTGGTGCCCTGTGGAGGTTCTGCTCAGGAGGATGATGGTGGTGGAAAGGAGGTCAGCCTGTATTTGCCAAGTGCCTCTCTTGTAGGAGCCTTGGGGGTATTCTACTGGCATCCCAGAGCTTTTCCAAACTACTGTGGTTGCACCTCACATAAGAGATGTTTCACGTGGCCTCGTCACAGAAATAATCATTCAGTTAATAGCTTATTTAAATAATAAGAGTATTTTCTTCTGGCCATCAATTTTTTGATGGCAAGCAGAAAAATTGGGGAAACAAGGGAAATGAGACTGTCAGTTTTAAAAGTATTCGCTAAAATATTACATGAAATATTATTTTGAACACTCTTTTTAAGTCTACTTTTGTTTTCTTTTAAAAAGTAGTTTTTGCTCATCAGCCACTTCCAAGGGCTGGATTTGGTGGAAGAACCCACCAGGTTTGTTTTCAAGGTGACATGTCATGTTTGGGTGTTCCTGTATCTGCCACCCTCCAACCCTTTCCTGTTAAATTGTGTAGGCAGTGGGTAGGGATCCAGTGCAGTATTGTGATACTGTTCCTGTTTTTCTGATCTCTGTTCAGATCCAAGAGTTTGTAGGAAGCTGTCACAGACAGTTTTGTGGCTGTTTCTTTGTTACAGGTAGTTTTGGATTGCTGTGAAGACAGCTCTCAGAGGGAAGCCATGGACAGTCTGCTCAGGAAGGTGGATGAAGAGAAAACCCTGAAAGTGGAAACTTCTGAGAGCTGTGAAAACATCCTTCCCTGGACTCCAGCTTCTGCCAGACAACTTGGTGGAAACAACAAACATCTCTGCTGATAATGGTATGAGTAAACTGAACTTCCATTGGTGACTTTACTGTATGGTAGGGACTGCCTTTGAAAACAAATATCTGAAAATTCCCCTAAGCTGGAAATGTCTTGATGTTAAATACAGAATAAATACTTGGAATTCCTTGTGATTGAGGGAGATGGTGGGAAATTTTTTTTTTGGGCTGTGCTTCTTTCCTTGATGTAGGTAGCATTTCTGCTTGTGTTGGTCACTGACTCGTGGTCCCCTGTGTGAGCAGAGTGTGCTGACAGGAATCCTACACTTAGTGTCCCCATTGCACATCATTCTGTTGGATGGCCAGGCCGCTCCTCTTGCTTGTTTTGGTGGGATTTTATCGTTTGCTGCCTGCCTGTCATGGCTCAGGGACTCAGGAGCCTCCATCTTTTGCCTGGTGGGACAACATTCCAAGTTTAGGTGGGTTTAGGCACACCCTGAACAATTCAGATCAAGAGACTCTGAAGTCACATAAAATTTAAAACTAAATTAACATGCAGTTAAATGTAAATGAGGATTTAATAGAAAGTAAAACTGTGCTCATAATGCTGATAATTTCCTCTGTAGCAAACATTCCTGACAGGCACTCGGCTTTGTCATTTGTTAAGCACGATTGCTTTCTCAAAACACCAGATTCCCAGCATGGTTAATTGTCTCGTGGTAATACCCATTCCAAGGAGGGGCATTCCTTAATTACACAGCACTGAATTTCCTCAAATTGCAGCTTGAACAAGCAGGGCACAAATATTTCTTATGATGAAAATGAAGAGGGAAGGGGGGATTGTTGGTTTTGGGATTTTTTTTGAAATCTTATATTTATATATATATATACAAACAACAGGATGAGGCCTATCTCTACACAGCTTACAGACCTATTGTTTATTGTCCTTGCATCTTTAGCATTCTTGCATTTCTCCATCTTGAGATTTGCTTTCTGAGAGTTCTATACTTTTTCTATTTCCCACAGGGGATGATGTGAGTCTGCTGGCAACTGATGGATTAACTGGTGATTAACTGGTGGTACCTTTGTTGTCCCATGGGAGCAGGAGGTTCTGCACTGTGGCACAGGGCATGTGCTGGTTCTAGAGATCACCTTGGCATGGTGGCAGAGCAGTTGAGTGCATTCACAACAACTCAATTTTGTGCCATAAAATCAGAAACATTCCAATGGGAGAAGAAGGAAAATATTTAATCTGTGAATTTCCCTTGGCTTTGCTAGGGATCAGATTCATGTCTCTAAAAAGTCTTTGTTCAGGGAGCTGTTCATAGTAGCTCAGACTCTTCCACTGAATATTCCCCAGCCTGCCATTGCTTCCTTCCCATCCCAGAGAGTTTTCTCTTCTTACATGGCACTGTGAATTTTCTGGGTCCCAGAGACTTTACCTTTTTTTCCCAAGCTGTGCTTCCTGCTTTTCTCCCAGGTAGTGCTGTGTGAATGATGGGTTGTTATGGTTCATACTGAATCAGAATGAGTAAAAGACACAAGCACAAAAATCATGCATGGATGTCTGGGATGAACTACAGCTTTTGGGTTTGGTTTCTCCCACTGAAGTATAACTGTGTATAACTTCTTCAACTTAGTAACTGAAATGGTGAGAACATCCTTTTCAGATTAATGTATTTGCCAATTTCCAGTTTTATTTATCAAGTAATCAAGTGACAAGTACAATCCTAAATTACTTTTGGGACACAGTAGATTTTGCCCAAGTCTCTATTATCCTGAATAAACACTGTCTATCATGTCCTGATGCTGGGGTGTCTTTAAAAGTTTGGGGTTTTTTACTCTGGAGTCATCATTTCTCTGATTCATCAAGGCAAACTTAGCAGATTCAGCTTAGAATTAGGAGAAAGGAATGAGGTTAAAGTTGCATTTTTGGTGTAAGAGGGAGAAGAAGGTGCTACAGCTGCTCTGCAATCACAAGTCTGGTTTGTGTGCCTTTAACATTTTCACCAAGGGCAACTCAGCCCACCGAGTTTGTGATTACCTTGGACCAGCTGAATGTAAAATGTTGGTGTGTTTGATATACAAGGGCACGAGAGGGACATGAGCCAGGGCATTTCAGAGCTCCTTCTCAGTGGAGTGGATCAAACACTGACTTACAGACCTCTAAATTGCTGTCAAACTCTCACACGAGTGTGAGGCGTGGTCGGTTTGGTGGTGTGTGCAGCAGAGCCTGGCCATGTGTGCTGCTCCTGTGGGCCCAGAGCTGGGGTTCACCTGCAGCCAGGTGCCTCCATCTGAGCTCCCCCATCCCCTCTGTGCTCTGCCTGGAAAAAGCAGTGCCTCTGCTCCCTGGTGGATCCAGCCAATTTTCATGTGGCTGTCCTCAGATGAGGCAAATTGTGCTTAGGAATGCTTGTTCTCTGCAGAAATTGGAATCTATGTAACAAGGGAGAGAAGAAATCCTGAGTCTTGGGAGTACCATGCCTTGCCTTTTGAAGTTGTCACTGTCTCTTTCAGCAACATACCTTGGAAAACCTGATCTTCCTGCCCGAAGTTGGACAAGCAGTGAGAAGGGAGGCCTGCAAGGACCTCATGTTGGATGTCAGTGCTGCAATTAGTACAACCACAGCTTGAATGTAGTAGTTTGCTGTTTTCTGTGCCGTGAAGTCACTCCTGTTAATTGCTCATCTTCAGGTTCTCCTTGGGTTTGTGTTTTTAATACCTTTACTTTCCATTTTCACCTTCAGTGGCCACCAGTGAGAGCACAACCATTGAGATCATCCTGCAGCATGGCAAGCTGATCTTAGGAGCCATCCAGCAGAGACAGGACCTCAAGGGCTTGGCTTTGGGGGAGGCAGGGCTCAGGGAAGCAGTGAAAGAGGTATGATGGGATGTTCTCAGAGCAGGAATGGTTTGAGGCTCAAAGGGTGGACAGGTCCCAGTGTGCACTGAGATCAAGGGACATTGCGGAAGTTGGGGAAGCCATCCAAGGTTGGAAGTGCCCCTTTGCTGAAGTGAGAATGTGCTGGATATTTTATTGGGTATTTTATATCAATGAGGGCCTACAGGAAGGCTGGAGAGGGACTTTTTGCAAGGGCAGGCAGTGACAAGACCAGGGCAAATGGCCTTAAGCTGACAGAAGGCAGATTCAGATTAGGTATGGGGAGGAAAGGTCATGACAGAGCACACTCCTCTTTGGCAGAAATGACCACGACAAGGCAGTTTGTAGTCCCAGACTATTTTCTGAGTTAATTTTCTTAGAATGCTTTAATTTGGGCTCGCTCTGTATGCACTTTCCAGATAAATACCCCTGTGAGGGTCTGGCAGCAGTAGGACAATGTTACATGCTATACTAGTTTGGCAAAGCTGTGGACAATACACATGCAGATAGAAATTTGTGAACACCAGAACAAATGCAAAGCAATAACCACGTGTGGGTCCTGCCCTGAGCTGTGGGAGGCTTTCCAGCTGAGCCCAATTGTAACTTTGCATCCATCATTTGAAGGAAAAATGCTTAACAGAATTTGGTGCTTTAATCACAAGGATACCAGAGAGTCAGGAAGGTAATTGCAGGTGTGTGTTCTCCAGGAAAGGATGCAAATGTCACTTGCTTATTCTGCTTACTTACATACATTTTCATCTGTTTCCCAGCACATCCAGATTCTTTGGACTGCAGAGTCCTCTGAGATATGCACAGTGTGGTTTTTATCCAAGTAAAAAGTCCAAGGCTCAATCCATTCCTATTTTCTCATGGTGCCAGAGCTGCTTAGCTGACAAGCAGTGTGGAAATGCCATCAGATTGCTGGGGCATTAAAGAGCAGGTTGCTATTAATGTGTTGGGGTTTTTTAGGGATAGAAGGTTTGATTACTTTATCTGCAAATTTGGGTCAAGGCCATCACTGTTTATGAATGAACACAAGCCTCATGGCTTTGACCCTTGCCATTGTTTCATGTGTGGCAGGGACACAAAGCCTGTCCCCATGTGCTGGGGGTAGGTCACCCTCTGAACCGTGGGCTCGTTGGGCTGCCTGTGGTCTTGAGCAGTGAGGAAATGCTGCTGGGGTGGAAGGTGGGACTGGGGGTGACTGGGGGCACTGCACAAGTAGAAAAAACCAAGGATCTCAATTGTACAAAGCAAAGTGATGCAGAGTCCCCAGGCAGGTGCAAAGGAGAGCTGCTTTATTGCTAATAAAGTCCTTTTAAAGCAGCCCATTATCAGTTACATTCCATTGAAGTAGAACAAATATAATTCAATCAACCACCATAAACCACGAAGTGAGCACATAATGGTTATATAACTTGTTTTTCTACCTACAATTCAGGTGAATTGTATGTATCCCACATCCTTTTCTGCTTAGCTGAAGTAGCAGGCCTGAGCCATGACTTTACAAGGACAACAAGGCCCTTATTTTATAAGGCTTTACCTGTATGCAACACTTGATAACTGCTGTAGTTGTAGGGTTTGGAGGATGACAGCACATGCTCCATTCCCATTCCTTGCCTCAGTGGCCTCCTGAGAGGGGTCCTACACTGCAAATCCAATATTCATTCCCATTTCAGATCTATGTCCTCTCTTCCAGCTCCACCAAGAGCTGCCACCAATCCAGCTGGCATTTCCACCTGGTCATGCTTTGATCTGCCATTGATTATGTCACCCTCTGATGCTGCAGACACTTGTCCCACTCCCTTTGTCTTTGTGTGCACGTGGGATGTGCCAGGGCTGATGCCCTGATGACTCTGGAGCAGATGAGCCAACAATTCACATGTCTGTGAATGCCCAGCCCACGTGAACTCCTGGACACCTTGGTGTGTGTAGCAGAGGGGCTGGGGACCCAGTGTCACTGCTCTGGCAGCTGCCCCTCTCTGGCAGCAATATCAAAGAGAGCAGACTGCTGCCACTGAGTGGCTTTGCAGGGCTTCAAGCCAAGGCTGAGACAAAATCAAGCAAGAAGCATCTTCAGAAACAAAAGCCCTGGAAAATGTTATTTACTTGGCAAAAACATCTATTCTGGATGAAGTGTCCAGGGGAGGATTGCCAGGTACCAGCATCCTACAGCTCTTTGCACTGAACTTCCAGATCTTAATTTCAAGGCCAGTCTCCTCACCTCTGACATCAGTGCTTACCAGGCCCACATATTGCTGGTGACTTTATGGACCGTGTGGCTTTTGGCATGACTTACAGGAGCTGAGGAGGAGGAATGGCAGTGTGTGTGGAGGTGCCTGGTTACTTAGGGGTTGTTAACATCTCGATGACACCCTGTGACACTGCAGCTGTTTTGTTGGAGGCCCAGTGCTAGGTGTGAACCCTCTTTCTCTTCAATATCTCATCCATTAGTCAGTAAGAGTTCCTTGGATAAGGGAGCCCAGTGTGCAAGATTCCCTGGGATGGCATTCCTCCAGTGGATAATCACAGAGTGTTTACTGCCTACAACTGCTTGTGGAGCTAAATTATAGCAATTTGTGGAGAGAAATATTTAAATTACTCTCCTGTCTTCTTTTGCATCACTGGTGTGTGTGTTTTGGTGTTTCCTATTAGTCTCATGCCTGTTGTAATTTCAGTCCTGTGGTGTGAAGCTAAATGTTATTACCTGAGCTGGAGCTGGAAAAGGTGTGAGCAGCAAAGGGATCCAAGGGAAAGTGGTGCTGTATATGTCTGACTCTTGGGTCATCTTCCTCCCACACAGGTGACTCAGACATTGGAGCAAGGAGGAGCAGAGCACATAATCTCTTCTGATGATGCCAAACTTGTGACATTGCCCAAATCCCAAGTGAGCCAAACTGGCTCTGAGCTGGTGACAGTGACAGGAGAACTTGTTTGATGACAGTCACTCTGATTTGTGAAGAAATCAAGTGAGGGACAGGGGAGGGTGCCTGTGCCTGGCACCGGGTATCCACTAGGCTTGTTCAGGACCTCAGTGTGCAGCTCCACCTGGGAGATTTGGGGCTTCTTTGGGAAAGCAATCCCAGGCACACAGCAAGGACAGCATGACCATGGACAGGAGAGGTTCATGGACAGTCACTGCCTGGGAAGTCTCCCTGCAGTCAGCTGCTGGTAGAACACTTGTCTCCCCAACACATGAGAAATAAAGCAGCAGAGGAAAAGATGGGAATCAGGAGTGATCCTCCACTGCTGTGAACAGAGAGCAGAGCACTGGTACAGGACAAAGCTGGGGTTTATGGATACAGGAAACCAAAAAAAAGCTGTCCTGAGAATTTAGATTGGAGATTTTTATGGCTGTATCAGTGATGTACTCACAGGTATCTTCTTCTGCAAGGTGTAGAGGCTGCTTTGTTCCTTCTGCTCTCACGTGTATTGTTGTGCAGTATTGTCTGCAGCTGGAGAACTCTTCCAGCACAGAACTGAAGAGCTGACTTTTGGGCCTCTCTTCTTCAGCAGAGGCTTCCTGGGAGTTGTGCTAAATGACTTCAGCACTGTTTGGATGGCACCTTGTGCCACACAGGTCTGATCCCATCCATGTTTTTGCTGTGGGTCTGTTAGGAAGGAGGGTCCCAGGCAGGTCTGGGCATATCCATCCTCTCTGCAAGCCAACAGCCCTGAAATCTGCCACCACCCTCTAATTCCTCAGGGACAGGCTGAAGAAAGGGAAGGGGCTGTGCCTGTGTGCCAGTGTCCCTTGTGGTGTGGCACTAATGAAGGTGTTGGAGTGTTCACCTGCACATGAACCTTCCCCTGGCACACAGGGCACTGCCCTGTAAAATGCACTCAGTACCTACTGTAAAGTTTGCTTCTCTGGAACTGGCATGATGCAACAGCTTCATTGTCCACACCAGTTCCTTTAAGACTAAATTTCCTAAAGCTTTTTTATCTGCAGCTTCCTAAAATATAATCTGATAATTAATGGCTTGCTGAATCCATTATGAAGTGCAATTAGATAGATGCAGGGTTCCTGTGGCTCTGAGGGGACTGGTAGCATTTATCTTCCTTTTCCTCATGCCAAAAGGTTGAACTCTGGCACTGGGATATTTACACACAGAGCAGTGATCCTGGAGCCTGGGAACACACTGTGAGCACTGCCTGTTGTATCCTGCTGCCCAGAGCCACGGCAGCACGGGAGGGGAACAGATTGGAGCTTTCCAGAACCATCTTGTGCCGGCTGCTCAGTGCCACCAGGCAGAGATGGTGGCACAGGAGCGTGCCAAAGTGGCTGTGCAAGTGTGAGAGTTTGTTCCTGTTAAAACTTGGAAGGAAGAAGAGAGCAGCAGAATTCTCAGGAGAGGGGCTGGCAGAGCTCGTGGCATTTTGTGTGTGTGAGTGACCCTGCTGAAGTGTTGCACTCTTGAAGGGCTCCCACGTAGGGTTTGTCCCCTCAAGCTTTGCAGGGATGGTGACATGGAGGAAGCAATGAGGTTAAGCTGCCACTAAATCCATGAATGACCAGGAGATGGTGCTCAAGGCCTTGAGGAGTAGCGCTGATGCCCAGGTGCCTCGGCACCTTTGTGGAAGGCTCCTCTGAGCCTTCCCAGCCTTCCCCAGCTCCTGCGCTGCCAGCTGTGGAGAAATCCTGAGCCACTGCCAGGCTGAAAGAAAACTCCAAACCCTGGACAGGTCACCTTCAAACCCTGAATATCACTGCTTAAAGAGCCTTGGCCACCTGCGGAGAGAGTGAAGTGCACCTGTTAATGAGGTGAAAAACCTGGGATACCCCTTGGCCAGGAGGAGAGGGGCCAGAGGAGGAATTGCTGGGGCCCATCTCCTGCTTGCCTGGACACTGCACAGCACTTGGATGAGCAATGGGGATAATGACAGTATGAGCAACTCTGTACTGGTGGTTTCAGAACAGATGTGTTGGGAGGAAAGCATGGATTTTGTCCCACAGGCTGGTGAAGCTGGAAGCTGTTCCCCATTTTCTGGCTTTGTGGGGGCTGGGAGCTGTGGAAGTCCTGCAGAAGCTGTGGGAGTGCTCTGGTATGGGAAATTGATTGTCCACACAATGTTTTACAGGTGTCCTGGCCTTTACATGTGAGCCAGTATCTGCAGGGAGCACTACAGTGAAGCTGATCTCTCTATGGTCCCGAAAAACTGTGGAGGGAAGAAAAAGGTTCAGCAGGGCTTGAGGAGAATTTGCTTCATTTCTAGCCCTGTCCTAGGGCAGAGATAGCTCAGCCAGGGCAGAATATGAGATGAGGCCTGTTGGGTGTGATCCCTTTGGTCCTTGTTGCTGGAGTGCTGTCACAGCCGAAAGAGGACAGTGCAGGTGTCACATCAGGGATGGTTCAGGCTCACCTGTCCTGTTTGGGACCAGCTCTCCTGCCTTTCTGCCCAGCAAGGTCCTGTGTGGACATATCCTCAGCAGAGTCCTGCCAGCAGCACGCACCCAGCAAGAGCTCTGCAGCTTCACAGAGCCCATTGAGCATCTCCCATATCATTATGAGGAGATAATAACTCACATCCCCCCATTCCAGTTCCTGCTTGATGGATGTGATATGCACAGCAGAGCAAATTGCAGCGTTGGCAACACCTATGTTTTACCTGGGAGGGAGATGGATTTCCCAGGACATATCCTGGTCTGGTGTGTACCACACTGGAAATACTGATTGCTGGTGATTTCTTGTTATGCTGCAATTTATTTTTTTTTCTCTGTAAAAATAAAATACGGAGAAAGAGAGATGTAGCTGCGGAGTTTCATGTGAAGCAATTCTCTGGAAGGAAAAATCATTCATTTTTGAAAACATGATTTTTACAAGTCTTGTCCTGGGTGCTGAGTGACCTGTTGAGTTTGGGGGGGGGTCCTGTGCCCTTCTTGACCTTGGTGCCATCCTCAAAGGAAGCAGAGAAGCTGTTGTAAAGTCAGGCTGGACCATGAGACCATCCTGCCCTTCACTGTGTCCTCCTGTTGCAGCTGCCAGATGCTTTTGGGGAAATGGCAGAGTGCCTGTAACAAGCTGGGAAGTGACATCCCATGGAGGATGTCAGATCAGGTATGGTGGAGTGACAGACAAAGGGAATAGCTTTAAGCTGACAGAAGGCAGATTTAGAATGGATATTAGGATGAAATTCTTCCCTGTGAGGGTGGGCAGGCCCTGGCACAGGGTGCCCAGAGCAGCTGTGGCTGCCCCATCCCTGGCAGTGTCCAAGGCCAGGTTGGATGGGGCTTGGAGCAACCTGGGATAGTGGAAGGTGTCCCTGCCCATGTCAGGGGGTGGGACTGGATAAGCTTTAAGGTCCTTTCCAACCAAAACCATCCTATGATTCTATGATTTATACATCTGTGTCCTGGTTTAACCCCAGCCAGCAGCCAAACCCCTCACAGCCACTCACTCCCCCACCAGTGGTGTCAGAGAGAATTGAAAGGTAAAAACTGGAGAACTCATGGGTTGAGAAAGACAGTTCAATAGGGAAACCAAAAGCCACACACACCAGCAAAGAAAAACAGAATTAATTCACTGCTTTCCATGGGCAGGCAGGTATTCAACACCTCCATGAGAGAAGGGCCCCATCCCATGGAACAGCAACTGGGGAAGACAAGCACCATCACTCTAAATGTCCCCCCTTTCCTCCTTCTTCCCTCCAGCTTTATACACTGAGCATGATGTCCTGTGGTCTGGAATATCCCTTTGGTCACTTTGAGTCACCTGTCCTGGCTGTGCCTCCTCCCAACCCCTTCCCCAGCATGGCCTTAGGAAAAGCAGAAAAGGCCTTGGCCCTGTGTAAACCCCATTCAGCAATAACAGAAACATCTTTGTATTATCAACCCTGCATTCAGCACAAATTCAAAACAGCCCCACATCAGCCACTGTGAAGTTAACTCCACCCCAGCCAAAACCAGCACAATCTCCTTGCATTTAGGATGCAGGACTAAGCCTGTGACCAGTAGGAAATGTCTGTTTTCTGCACAATTCCCACTTTTGACCCGGTGTCTGTCCTGTTGCTGTGGGATCCTTTGGAAGAAGGCAGAGTGCCCTGGGTGCAGTAGTGGCCCTGAGCAGCCATCACTTGACATTTCCCATGCAAAGTGTCATTTCACAGCTCCCAGGTGTTATTTTAACACAGTATATGCAAATTCAGTGCTCTAGGCTTCATTTTGGGGTTAAGGTTTTTATTTTTAAATCCAGTCTGTGTGAAATTAGGTGCGAAGATCTGCTGCTTGCCCAGAAGTTGGGGATGGTGGTGATGGGAGCACAGAGGCACTTTGGATGTTCCTTGAAGCCTCTTGTGGGGGAGAGCAGGAGGAGAATGGATACGAGTGGTCTGAAAACCCTCTTTGTGATTTGGACAAGCCCTGGCAGCCCCAGCTGATGCTGATGTGTTGGCAAATTTTATTGTTGATGTGGCAGGCTGCCAGCATGTCCCCAGTGAATTTGGGCACTGGAAAAGGGAGGTGATGTCTCCAGTGGCCTCCATCCAGCTCAGCAGACCTGAGTGCCCTTTGACAGTACAGACATGAGCTGCTTCAGCAGCCAGAGGGGCTTTCCCAAATGTTGGTGGTTTGCTGCAGACAGTGAGATCTGAGGCATGTCCCCAGGAGATGGTCTCAGTAACCTTCAGTCCTGGAGAGGAGCAGGCTGGCTGATGGGCACTCAGCTGCCTCTCCAGTTGATGTGTGTGAGCCCCCAGTACCATCAGCTGCATGGGGCCCCCATCAGTAAGTCACCACAATTCCTGATTGCCTGTGTTAACACAATAATTCCTTTTATTTGAAGCAAAAGCTCTCACTTTATGATTACTCAAAGCAGGAAATCTACCCAGACTTCTAATCATGTAAAAGTAAGCCTGATAAAGTGTAGTTCTTAGTCCATGTAAGAGCAGACACGTGGATGTTTTGTAAGTTGTGATACAGAACTCTCATCTGCAATGGGAGTGGGGCTGGGACACAGCCATGGGTCAGGCCATGGCTCTGGTTTTTGTGACCAAGGAAACAGAAAGCCTTGCTGAGACAGAGGCTGGAGGAGCAGCAAGGAGCTGCAGGATCTGAATTGCCCAGCACATGGGCACAGTGAGCAGCTCAGCACTGTTAAATGTCAGGCCATGTGCCTGGGAAGAAGCAGTGCTGGCTGCATGGGGACAGGAGGGTCAGGTCAGATGTGTGACTTCATCCTGAGGGCTGCTGGTCACAGCTGGTGGCGTGCAGAGTCCTGAGCCATGTTTGGGGGCTTCAGGAGCTGCTTTTGGCAGCTCAGAAGGCATTCCCTGCTGCCCCTGCTCTGAGCCTTGCTGCTCATGTCATTGCCTACAGCTGCTCATCCACAGCAGCATTTGACATGTAAATGACAAACTGGAGGCTGTGCAGGAAACAACTACCAGCACAAGTAGAGGTGGAAAATCTGCCATAGGGTACAAGAGTGAAGGAGCTCGTGGTGCTTGGCATGGCTGAGGAGTGAACTGGTGGCAGCCTTGTCCCTGTGCTGGTGCTCACTGCCATCTCTGCTCTCTGGCAAGTGCTGAGGAGCATCAGCACCAGTCAGGGCCCATCTGTGCAGAGCACAAATGCTTAGATTGGCCATATTTCCCTGGAGATGGCCAGCATTGCAGGCAGTCCAGGCAGTGACCTTTCCATTTCTAATGAGAGTAGCCAGTCCCTGTCTTGCTCCCAGGGAGCTCAGGGTCAAGTTTGTTGGCCTGTGTTCCTTCATGCCATGGATCAGGGATGCTTAGAACCCTGCAGCATATGGGAAGCTCTTCTCTGTGCCTCTCAGACCCTTTCCTGCTGGCCCCAGAGCCTCCTGCTGCTGGGGAGGCCTGGCCAGGATGGGTCTGGTGTGCACACCCTTGCCAGCAGCACAAAGGAGCTGCCAGCAAATGGGTCTGTCTGGATAGATTAGATCTAGTTTAGGCTGTGCAAAATTGTCTCAGCTCACAGGTTTTCCACCCACTGGAGCCTTGCTGCTGGAGATGGAGTTTGCCCTCCTCCTTTTGGCTGAAATAAGGTAAGCAGAGCCCTGCCTCAGGTTTCAGGCTGCCTGGGGAGATAATCCGTGCCCCTCCAGCTGTGCTGAACCTGCTGATGGGTGTGATGATGTCTTTCCCTGACATGTGAATCTGGCTTTCTCTGCCCAAGGAGGCCAAGGCCATATGTCACCTACTTGATGACCTTGGCCTCCTGGCCAACACTTTGGTAAGGAAGAGTTAAACTCCAGCCCTTTCCAGCCACCCTTGTCTCTTCACTTTGTTGTCCTTCACTTCCACTAGGTCTTCTCATCCCAGCCCTCCCTCCATCCACCTTCCCCTAGTCTGCAATCACCCAGATCTTCTTCCCAAAGCTCATGCTGTACAGGTGGCACCTCTCACCATGGGTCTGCCCATGCTCTGCTCTCTGTAGACACATGTAGAGGCACATCTGGAAAATCAACAGCTGCAGGTAAATAGTTCCCATTCTGGCCTTCTGCAGGAGTCACAAGGAGGGCTCAGTGCTGGAAGGACCCCTTGGCAATTCTGAGTGTGGGGGTTGTTCCCTTTATCCAATTTGTGTTCTTTTTATTTCTTCCAGCTCAGAGGGTCCAGTGAGACATTGCTTAGAGTGGAGGTACCCCATCCTTAGAGTGGAGGTGCCCCATCATAAGGTGCCCCATTAAGTTGATCCTTAATGCCATACTAACATCACCTTGGTTTAGTACATTGCATTTCAGACCTGAAGTTGTTTCTTTTGTCTCTGAGCATGTAAAGCTGTTATTATTGAGCTGTCTGGTAGGCACAGGGCTCTCTCCAGCAGGGTTATAGATGATGGTGAGTTTGGTGGTACTCAGGAGCAGGTCAGATGATCCCCATGGTGAGTGTGAGTCCCCAGTTATCAACACTGCATTCCCCTTGCCACAGAGCCAGTCTCTGTGAGCAGTGAATTCCCTCCACAGCTCCCTCCAGCCTCTCACATGGACTAACCCAGATAATCCTTTGCTATCTGCCATATCTCAGTAGATCTATTAAACTCACACGAGTTCTTGTGTCCTTGTGTGTAAGCAGGATATGCTGAAAGATTTCAAATCCCCCAGTGTAAGATTCTATCAAAGTTTCTGTCAAAGTCTAAATAAATACACCCCTTTTACTCATCCATTTCTCTATGGCTCCAAGGGTTTTTCTGTTTTAAAGGTGAGGCATTGCTGATCCCCTCATGAGCTGGTTCAGATCATTGGTGGTACAGCTGGCCAGGAGCTGGTGCAGCTGATGGGAACCCATGGTAGGGGATTGGATTTGGGATTCCAGAAGCTTTGCACAAGTGAGGTTGGGTCTTCTTACTGCTCTAATGGAGGATAAGGACAGGCTGGACTTGCTTTGGGGGTTCACAGTGCCTCATTTCATGGTGATGAAACCAAACCCTCAGCTATGTGTCCAGACTCAGCCTGTGTCCCTCTGGGATGTGCCCAGGTGTTTGCCAGGTGTTGGCAGTCAGCAGACCCAGCAGAGCAGGGAGCACAGAGAGCACATTCCTGCTGATACTCTCCTTGCTCAGTGCTGGTACCTGTCCCCGCCTCCCTGGCTCTGCAAAGGGCTCTACCACTCCTGCATTCCTAATGCAAACATTGCAGGAAGATGATTCAGCACTTGGCAAAGAATTGCAGATGCTTCAGAGATTATTTTGAGCATATTGGAGCAGCTCTGGGCAGGGACAGGGTGCTCAGGTTCCTGCACTCCTCCATGGCCCATGCAGGGATGTGGGACACAGCTCTGGGACAGCCCCACACACCATGAACTGCTGTGCTCCTGTCCCTGAGCCTGCCCCGATGCTCTCCCCCTTCCAAAACCCTGTGACACCAACAGGGATCCTGTGGTTCCCTTTCCCCTCAGGGAGCAGGCAGCTCATCTTGCCACAGCAATCAAACACAATTTCCTTTTTCTGTGTCAAAAGCTCATTCCTGAGGCTGTGCTCAGGCCAGGTGCTTGCAGGGAGAGGTCTCCTGTTGGGAACAGCCCCTTCCCCTGGGCTGGGGGGATTACTCAGACCAGGAATTTGAGGGGAGACTAACTGGTGTTGGTTTAAATATGGAAACTTCTCTCTGCCATGATGGGAAGCAAAAAGAATCCAAAAGCAGCTGAATGGCTGCAGGTCAGGGGGATGAATGGAGCCCCAAGGCGGTGACAGGCTTCAGCAGGGATTGTAGGACCTTCTCATCCCCTGGGGACACAGGCTGAGCCCTGAGGGGTCAGACATTGGCATTTCCATTGATCTCTGATCCTCACAGTACCTCTGCTGCCCTGGCCCTGTGCCCTGCTGAGCCCCAGCACTGATGGCAGTGCCTTGGAGGAAACCACACTGTTGGTGCTCTGGGGACCCTGGATAAGCCTTTGGCAGTTCCACCTGCAGAAGCTGTTTAATTTGGGGCAGTGGTGAGGGCTCAGTCTCCCTTCCTGCTCTGAGGGGAGCTATCCCCACCCTCTGCTCTTCTGTTTTTAGGGCAGGTCTCTGCTCTTTGAGGGGTTGCTCCATATTTTTCTGGTCCCTCCCTGACTTCAGTGAGCTCTCCTGCTGGGGCTTCCTCCATGCCCTTTACTGTGTGTGCTGGACAGGCTGGATGAGGTTTCCTCACAACCCTGTGGAATCACAGCACACATGATTCCACTGTCTGCTGAGCCTCTTTGCCTCCTGCCTTGTCCTGGCATTGCTGATGGCCCTGCTGGCACTGAGAAATGGAATCACCTGGTCACTCTGCCCTGGAGGCAGCAGGGAGGGGATGGGGGCACAAGAGTTCCCTCCATGCCCAAGGCATGGTCTAGGAGGGCATCTTATACACATGCACAGGATCAGGGCACGGGATGGCTCCAGGGGAAGGGGAGCAGGAAGGTGCACACACAAGCACACACAAGGCTGTTCTCAGAGGAGGAGCAGGAGCAGACCCAAGCAGCTGTTGCTGGGCAGGATGATGGAAGAAGGGGATTATGACAAACAGTATTACCAGGGAGTGCTTCCCCCACCTTTTTTTTTTT